>PVJI01001930.1:0-160459 GCA_004026765.1 Micronycteris hirsuta
AAAAAAAAAAAAAAGATATTACCACTGGGATAAACTGGTACAAAAGAGGTCTCTCTTCTATTTTTGCAACTCCTTTATTAACCTATAATTGTCGTAAAATCTAAAAATTGTAAAAATGAGTAAGTAACTTAATGAGAATATAAGCTAACTAGTAGGTGGTCACATTTTCTGCTTATGAAAACTGTTGTTATTGGGTTGGCCAAAAAGTTCATTCGGTTTTCTCTGTAAGATGGCTCTAGTAGCGCTTAGCTGTCTTTAACTTCATTCAAAACAATTTTGTTAGATGGCACTGTGACAGCTGTCATATCAGCGTGCATTTAAAAAAAAAACTTATCAAAACCAGTGAATTTGTATGCAGCTATTTTAATACTGAAGATGGAAGAAAATATACATTTTTGACATATTTATGATTTATTATTTCAAGAAAGGTAAAAACATAACTGAAATGCAAAAAAAAGGTTTGTGCAAAAATGGAGAAGGTGCTGTGACTGATGGAATGTGTCAAAAGTGGTTTGGGGAAGTTTCATGCTGGAGATTTCTTGCTGGTTGATGGTCCATGATTGGATAGACCAGTTGGAGTATAGTGATCAAATTGAGACATTAATTGAGAACAATAAATGTTATACCATGCAGGAGATAGCTGACATACTCAAAATACCCAAATCAATAAAGTCATTGGTGAAAATGAACAATGTGTCTTTTATTTTACAGAAAAGAATCATACAGGCTTTTTGGCCAACCCGATAAATCTGCAATGTTGCTCTGGCTGGTGTGGCTCAGTTGGTTGGAGCACTGTCTCCTACACCAAAAGGCAGTTCAATTCCTGATCAGGGCATATTCCTAGTTGCAGGTTCATCCCCAGCTGGGGCACATACAGGAAGCAACCGATCAATGTTTCTCTCTCACATCAATGTTTCTCTCTCTCTCTACCACCACCTCTCTGTCAAATGAAAATTTTTAAAAATCTGCAATGTTAAATAAACATATGCAAAAATTAGAATAAAATATTTTAAAGACATTTTTAAAAGGAATTACTCTATATCACAAAATATACAAATATCCCGCAAATGTGTCATGGAAAAAAATTATTTTGACTTATCTAAAAAAGAGCCCACACTAATATTTCCATGAACCATGGCAGACAGAGCACATTCCTCTTCTCCCCCACACTCTTTAACACGTTAAGCATGGTGTCAGTCCCCAGGGGCTGACGGTGAACTTTTCGTTTGGGCGACATCAGTGGGTGGGACCGGCAGTATCAAGGTTAAAAAATAAATGCTGTAATTTTTTTTAAAGATTTATTAGTATTATTTTTAGACAGAAAGGAACGGAGGGAGAAAGAGAGGGAGAGAAACATCAATGTGTGGTTGCCTCTCATGTGGCCCTCACTGGGGACCTGGCCCGCAACCCAGGCATGTGCCCTGACTGGGAATCGAACCGGGACCCTGTGGTTCCCAGCCCGCGTTCAATCCACTGAGCTACACCAGCCAGGGCATAAATGCTGTAATTTTAATGAAGTTTTGCATTGGTTGCACCACTGTGCACCTGTTTATACTCTAACTCAACACCCGTCGAGTGGTCACCAGCCTGCCGCCTGAACGGAAAGCCCAGCAAAATCGGCTCTGCACTTAATCTGTTAAAAACTGTAAAAAAAAAAGGACATTAAAATAATTTATACAGACATAAAAATCATGGAATAAACTCATAAACACAAATAAAAGTAAGAGGGAGCAATGCAAACTAGATATGTGACAAAATCCTTGAAGCTAAAAAACCAACAAATAGCAACTAACAAAAGAAACAAAGCAAAGCTGAAATTTAAGTCTGTGGAGGAGACAATAAGACATTAGGTCCAGGTACCTCTGAAAGAAAAGGAACCGGTTGGAAAAAAATATATGTAAAGAATAGTTGGGTCCCCATATTCTCTTCTCTACCATCTCTACCAAGGCAGGAGACTGGAAATTTCCCTTCTGGAAGAGTTAGCTCTACGCACAGCTCAGAGCGGGGGTGAGGCACCCTACTAAAAACAGAGAGACTGAGTCAAAGCCTACTCAGTGAAACCCCTCCCGCCTTTCACCACACCAAGCCAGGCGCCCAGACTTGAGCACAGACAGATGCAGATTAGATGACAGAGGTGCCCCATGTTATAAGCCCCTCCCACACACACAGAGTTTCCAATCATCCTTTTTTCTTTCCTTCAAGTGCCTGCATTTCTCATTTAAAAAGAGCCATATTTCTCCAGATACGTGAAGTAGGTCCCTAACATGCAAAAAAAAAAAAGTGCAAGCGCACACACCTCAAAAGAAACAAATACGATGCAGAGAGCAGAAAAAACTTCATCAACCCAAAATATAATTAATATCCTCAGAGAAATAAGAGATGAAACCACATGCCATAAAAAAACAATAAGGTCTTAGAAATTATAAATTATTGCAGCATCAATAAAAGATTCCAATAAAAGAAGTGAAAATTAATGTTAACAAAATACAAAGTTAACAAAAAGACATTTTTGAGATGAAGAAATGGGAGAGGAAAGAAAACAGGAAAATCAGAGGGTCAGTCTACAAGGTACTGTACTCAGCAAATAGGTATCCAAAGACAGAGAACACAGGGGCTGTAGAACACACATTTCCAGTCTGAAAGCACCCACAACACGGCCAATGAAATGAATGAAAACAGGTACCAAGGAATGTTGTAGAGTTTCAGAACTCCAGAAAAAAGAAAATTCTGTTTCCGGAGATCTGGGGACGGGAGATGGGGAATCACAGCAAAGAACTGGGAACCAGTAACTGGACTCAAGAGCAACCTTGAAAGTGAGAAGGCAATGGAGCAATGCCTTCAAAATTAAAAAAATTTAAAAAAATTCCTAACCTAGAACTGCATACTCAGCTAAACTACCAATCAAATAGGATGACAGAATAAAGACATTTTCAGATATGCCTGTCTCTAAAAATATATCTTCCTTATACCTTTCTCAGGAATCCACAAAACGTGGAAGTAAACTTAAAGCACTAAGATCTGAGACCCGGAAATCAGACAAAATCAGAGATTCAACAAAACAGAGAGACCGGCAAAGGAAATGCCCAGGATAAAATAGCAAAGGAAATTCCAAGATGTCAGCCAAAAGGCCCTAATAGCAACCAGTCCACAATGGAGAAAAAATATGGAGGCTCCCAAAAGAAAGTTTTGAACATAAAAATAAAAATAAAAACACATCTGACGAACTATCTGAGGTGTTTGGAAGTAGTGAGATGATTTGTTTGGTGATTTATTAGAAACAGGAATAGAGAAAACAAAGCAGGGGTGGGGGGGGGAAGAGTTATTAATTTCCAGAAAAATATAAAGTATAAAAAGATATAATCCTAACAAAAGATCTGGTTGTGATAATACTTATAGTCATTATCTTTTACTATCTATATATTGATTGATAAAATCAAAATTTATTTTATGTCAATATTGAAAGGATGGGAAGGAAATTAAACATTAAATCTCATCTTCCATAAAAGGGAATCAACAGAAAACTTTAAAGTGAAAAAAGTAATAGTCAACCTGGAAAAGCAAGCCATTTAGCAAGCGAAGGTGAGTGTCAGCAGAAACAGTCGAGAGATGAGGGCCCACAAAGCCAGAACCCGGCGTGGAGGCGGGCAGGGCGAGAGCTGCTGTTCACGGGCACGCTCACGGCTGGTTGGGTTTTTAAAAATTATGTGTGTCTATTCCTTTGCTAAAAAAATAGAAACTGAATGTATACAGGAAAGCATCTCTAAGATAACAGGGTACTCTGATCATTTTGAAGGATGCTTATATTTCACGTTATTTTTTTAATTTAATTTATTTATTTGGTAAAAGGAATTGTATACTTCCATGATCAAAAAGAAAGCATCATCTTTTGTGGAAGTTTTTTGGTGTTTTTCTACTGTTTTATTTAATGTTTTTAATTTTTAAATGACACTTTACATTCAATATTATTTTGTATTAGTGTTAGGTTGTAGCGCATAGTGGTTAGACAATCCTATACTTTACAATGGGATCCCCCTGATTATTTCCAGTCCTCCCTGGCACCATATATAGTTATTACGATATTACTGACTACATTCCCTATGCTGTAGTTTACATCCCCATGACTATTTTGTAACTACCGATGTGTGTACATCTTAATCCCTTCACCTTTTCCACCCAGTCCTCCAACCTCCCTCCCCTATGGCAACTATCAGTCTGCTAAAGGCACCATCATCTGGAAAGCAACGGGGCAACCCATAAAACATAATTTTTCACATCCACAGGCATAACAATATTTTTAACACTGTCCTTCTATTATAACTGAAAATAAGAAAAACAAGTTACGACGCATGATGTCTTCATATTATGAGTAAAAAATGGAAAACATGCATGTTAAATAAGGGAAATGACTATCATGTTAATAATTTGATGTTAAGCAAGCAATAAAAATTGTTACTATAAAGACCACCGTACTTGAAAAAGATTTACAATGCAAATACAATTTTTAAAGGAAACAAGATTGCAGGTACACTACGTAAAAAATATGTGTGCATGTTGACAAACAGGAAGAAAACACAGGAAGAGAAGTTATGCTAGGTGATAAAGAAAATGCATAAACAACTTAAATTTTTATTTAAAAAGGTATTTTAAAATAAAATGAACTATGAATCTTCAAAAATGAATGCTACCAATTAGCTGTATATTATAATTAAGGTGCTCACAAAAGGACTAATCCTTTGGATTTCTTTAATCATACAGTTGAGATTTAATTTCTTAAGGAAAGGTATTGAAATGTCTTTATGCTCGTTGTACTAAAGCATTAGCTGACACAAAAGCCATTCAAAAGAGCCCCATATTTGAATAATTAAGCTTATGCCAATTGTTCAAAGACTCTGACAGTTTCATAATGCCTCGATGTGTTTACTCAAGCATGAAAAACTCACTTTGTTTTCCAGGACAGGCATAATAGCAACAGCACAAAAACCATCACCAATTCCATACATTCAGGGACCATTCAGAAATAACACAAGAAATCAAGTCAATAAGGTACTTACATCTACAGTGAATAACAAATTAGTTTGAGGTCTATGGAAACGACAGTGTACAAGTCCCCACATCCAGCAGAAATCATAATAGCAAGCAAATTTTATTTTTGTTCTGCATGTTAAAAGCATTCTTAAATAGAGCTTTTCACAAATACTACTTTATTCTACTTGGAAAGCACATGCCAGATATAAAAACAACCCTATCTGCAGGATACCCAAAGGAAAATAGTAATTCCTCAATCCTTCCCTCATTACACTGATGGGATCTTAATTTGGTATCCAAATACTTTAAAATAACTATTTTCTTGTAAGATTGACACAATGCCACTAATACTTAATCTTCAAGTTTTCATCTTTCTCAGATAGGGAAACACACACACATACTCCTCCTGCTTTCTCTCTGAGATTAGCCAGGGCACAGGAAGAACAATTCATGTAGCTGTCCTGGCACAGTGCCTCAGCGCAGTGATCACGTGATGGTACACACAGACACCATTCTTCAACTATCCACGTTTGATTATAGCACGCTGGCCCCCTAGAGCACATTTTGTACAATTATATGCAAAGAAACCCAAATTGCCTTAGCCTGTTAGGCTACACCACACTCTTCTTATAGCCACATTGTTTGTAGCAGATGTAGAGTCTTTAATTTGGCTGAACAAAATGTTTCTTTTCCCCAATCTCCATTTTTAACAAGACTCTTTTTCCTTCTCTTTTGATACAGTGTTAGTACCTACCCCCTTCTTCTTAGAATGGGACATAAGGAGATCTGTCCTACAAGAGCTGTTTACTTTATTACTATACGGCCAAGGATCAGTCAACTGTCCCCTCATTCGCCCAAATGTCTCCTCCATAATGTAGAGAAAACATAAACCACTGTGGTGGATTCACCTAGAGGAAAACAGTGTAAACAATATTTGTAAACTTCCAAAAACTGTTTGACTCCAAGCTACAAATGACACTAAATATACTCACAGATCTCCCTGCTGGACACATTCTAACCCTTCAACTAAATACTGACCCCTTTCCTTCCTACGTAACTCTCATCACATAGACTCCTGTCCGCAGCTACCTGAACTGCTCTTTCGGGCAGCCTCCTTGGTAAAGATACGGTCAACCAATGGTTCTAACCAGGAGGTAAGATGAACACTTCTTACAGTGTTCATTATTTGGCAATGTTCTTTTCTATCAGACTTATGAAAAGTCACTGTGACTTCATTACCCAGAAGTCCTGTGTATATACTTTTATAAAAATCTCTCACATGTTATTCCAGAATACATACAAGAATGTGCTTGATAAAATTATTCATAATAGCACAAAGCTGTAAATAACCCAAATTCTCAACAGTAGATCTGACAGAGGAATATTCTAAACAGCAATGAAAATGAAAGATTACTGATAGTTATAATATGCAGGAATTTTAGAAATAATATTTAGCAAATGAAGCCAGACACAAAAGAATACATAATTATTCCACTTACATAGTGTTGAAAAAAATCACCAAAACTAAACAATTTCCCTTAAAGATACACACAGAGGTGGCAAAAACTATAAAGAAAAGCAAAAAACAGTGTTTACTATAAAATCGGATTAGTGATAATATAAAACCTAGGTGTGAGAGAGAGGACTGCAATCAGGAAGGGCATGCAATGAGCTTTTGGAGTCCTGGCAATGTTCAATTTCTTAACCTGGGAGGTAGTTACAGTTGTTCATTTAACAATCTGTTATAAGCTGTACATTTATACCTTATGTACTTTTCTATATTTGTATTTTGCTACATAATAAGAAAAGTTTTTAAAACTACTTACTAATCAGGGAGGAAAATACCAGACAATTTGCACCAGAAGTCAAATTCTTTAATTCGGTGATTTACAACCTGTGTGCCCCAAGAGTTTTTAAAAATGCGATACCTGACTACTTAGGGCACTGATCTCTTTTTCCTTAGATTGTCAAATTAAAAAATGACAACAGCCAATGCAACAACAGCCATCCGGTATGAAAGAATCAAAATTATACCTATTTTTTGTCAGATCTGCAGAAAAATGTACTTTTTGGTGTGCCATGGAATTTGAGTAATTAGTTTATGTGTGCCATGAGATGAAAAAGGTTAAAAATCACTGCTTTAACCTATCAGAATTAATTACAAGGAAAACACTGGCATTATGCAATATCTGGAGGAGGAGGAGAAGTGAACATAGTAACTAACACAGTAACAACAGTGATAATGTTATTGCCATTATGATAAAGCCATTATGATAGCATAGCCATCAACCTTTATTGAGGAATTTTCTACGCCTGGCAGTGAACTAAAGACTTTATATGGATTACATTCTTTAACTGCAGTGAACCAAGGACTTACATGGATTGCATTCTTTAATCATCTCAACATTGCCACAACGCTGATACCTACATGTATTAGGTTGGCCAAAAAGACCGTTTAGTTTTTTCCATAAAATAAAAGACACACTTTTCATTTTCACCAATAACTTTATTGATTTGGATATTTTGAGTATGTCAGCTATCTCCTGCTAGTGGCTTCTAGTGGGTACAGGCCAGGGTGCTGCTGAACATTTCCCAATGCATAAGACAGCAAAGAATCATTTGACCAAAATGTCAATGGTACCAAGAAACTTCACAAACCACTTTTGACACATTTGAGCAGTTACAGCACCTTATCCATACGCTACACAAATCCTTTTTTTCTGCATTTCAGTTACATTTTTACCTTTCTTAAAATAATAAAGCATAACAACACTGAAAACATCGCATATTTTCCTCCATCTTCAATATTAAAATGGCTGCACAAAAATTCATCAATTTCAATGTGTTATTTTGGGATGGATTTGTGGGGTTTTTTTTGTTGTTGTTGTTCAAGTACAGTTGTCTCCATTTTCTCCCCACCACTCCCCCCATCCCAGTCACTCCCACTTCCCACCCTTGATCCTACCCCACTTTGGTTTTGTCCATATGTCCTTCATACATGTTCCTGAAAACCCTTCCTGTTTTTCCCATTATCCCCTCCCACCTCCCCTCAGGTTACTGTCAGTTTGTTCTTAATTTCACTATCTCTGGTTATATTTTGCTTGCTTGTTTGTTTTGTTGATTCAGTTCCACTTATAGGTGAGATCATATGGCATTTGCCTTTCACCACCTGGCTTATTTCACTTAGCATAATGCTCTCCAGTTCCATCCATGCTGTCGCAAAGGGTAGGGGCTCCTTCTTTCTTTCTGCTGTGTAGTATTCCATTGTGTAAATGTACCATAGTTTATTGATCTATTCATTTACTGACAGGCACTCAGGTTGCTTCCGGCACTTGGCTACTGTAAATTTCGATGTTTTTTTAATGTACACCGATATGACAGCTGTCACAATATTATCTAACAAAATTGTTTCAAATGAAGTTAAAGACAACTAAGCACTCCTAGAGCCATTGTTCAGAAAAAACTAAATGAACCTTTTGGCCAACCCAATATCAGTTAGCTTTTGATGCATAACAAACTATCCGAAGCTGAGTAACTAAAAAAGATATACCTATTTTATTTCGCACATTTCCGTGGGTTGGCTGGGCTCCTCTGCTGCTGTCACCTGAGCTCACTCACGTAACTACATACAGATGGAGGGACACAAAGGCTGAAAGACCCACCCTGGCCTCACTCTTACTGATGGTCTGGCAATTAGTGCCAGCTGTCAGCCGACGATCCTCTGTTCTCCACAAGGCTCTTGTCCTCTCCCTTAAAATAATGAGCAGCTTCCCTAGATGCTGCTCTCTGAGGAGTATTCGAAGGGGCACAGAAAGAGACTGCAAGGATGATTGGGACGTAGGCCTTGCAATCTGCATAATGTTATTTCTGTCACATTTAGGGAAGTAGAGGACTGGTCTCTACTGGTGAACAGAAGCAGCAGCAGAAATCACACTGAAAGAGGCATGGGATGGGAAAAACCTGGCAGGTTAACTGTTTACCAAAAAATGAGACAGAATACTCCAGGAAATTCTATGGTTGATCACAGAGTAATGACTTTTCTAAAGGAAATTTTAACAGAAAATATAATAATACATCAAATAGACTTTCACTATGATATGATTTTTGATACAGGAGAAGGTTATAGATAAAGGGAAAAGCTTAAGAAATATTTCCAGAATATTGGACTAATCACTTGGGTAACAGAGACCATTCAAATACCTCACATCCAGAATTTGAATTTGAAAGGTTTTAGCAAACACTGAAAAATAAAAAGTACCGATGAAATAAGTGTTACTAAGACATTTTTTAGTGGGTTTTGGTAAAGAAGTGTGCAATGGGCATGTCCCTGAGTGAATCACTTGACTTCTCCACTCCTCTGTTTCCCTGTGTAAAGAAAAAAATAAATAAACATTAAATGAGCAACTGGCTCTTTTTACTTCCAAAAATTATAGGGTTGCATTTAGAAATACCTTCGATATACCATTAAGAAAAAAGAAAATCCTATTAGTACACAACATATTAAGTATGGGGTTAAAAATGCTCAAAATTACAGAAAGCAGATTAGTGGTTGCCTAGGGAATGGGGAATGACTGCTGATGGGGATGGGGTTTCT
Organism: Micronycteris hirsuta; assembly: GCA_004026765.1. Taxonomy (NCBI): domain Eukaryota; kingdom Metazoa; phylum Chordata; class Mammalia; order Chiroptera; family Phyllostomidae; genus Micronycteris; species Micronycteris hirsuta. The sequence continues at coordinate 9,620 of PVJI01001930.1, forward strand.
TCTGGGTTGATGAAAACGTTCTAAAATTGACGGATGTGATGGCTGCACAACTCTTCTAATATACTAAAAACCACTGAATTAAGCACTTAAAATGGGTGAACTATATGGTATGTGAGTTATATCTCACAGATGTCAAATCATGTATAGAACTGGTAGGCATCTAATGAAGAAGGAATCTCCTTTGGTGATAAAAGACTAAACTAGGAATACTAGATACTTTTATTTCATTGAATCCCTATATGCACCAATTAGGTAAAGTTTTTTCTCTCCATTTAATAAATAGGAAAAAAACTGAGACTGAGCAACATTTAGTGGATTCCCTGACACTGGTTTTAGTTAATAAAATTCTTTAAGGAAAATTCCAAAAGCACAACCATGTTGAAGGATCACAGAGTAACACATTTTCAGGTAACTATCTGGCAAACAAAACACATTAGTGAAACCATATTCTAATAAGAGGAGTAAAAACAAAGTCATAGGGAAGAGGGGAATTAGGACAGAAAAAAAATAACTGCTAAAATTGTGCTAATGCTGTATTCCATCCTGATTAGTGAGTTGAGAAGGAGAGAAAAGCGAGCTACAGAAACATGCAGGTACCAGAACTCTCGCAGTGTTGCTGCCAATTCCACCACAGGAGAGACGGCAGACGTAAAAGGACAAAAACCTAAAGATAAGGGAATGAATCAACTTCTAGCGATTTGTAACTGGTGTGCCTCAGTATGTTTAAAACATGCAATACCTGACTACTTAGTCAGGGGCACTCACCTCTTTTCCCTTAGACTGTCAAATAAAAAAATGACAACAGCCAACACAGCAATAGCCATCCAGTGTGAGTGTATCAAAATTATACCCACTTTTTTCTGTCAGATTGGCAAAAAATATATTTTTTGGTGTGCGGTAGAATTTTGGTAATTAGTGTATATGTGCCATGCAATGAAAAAGGTTGAAAATCGCGCTTCTAGAGGATCATGGGCATGGAGACCTACCTCCAGATAAAGCCTTAAGCAAAGGGAAGTCTGAAACAGACATAGGAAACAGTAGACAAAAATTTGATATAAGTTTATAATAGCAAAAGAGGAGATACCACGTAGCAGCAGGGCAGTGCTGGTGAAAATTCAAAACAGACTAATTACACCGTCCATTCAAATGGCTATCCAAATTTTTATTTCCAGATAGACACAGAATAGAATTCAAGAGACTTACAAATACTTAAGAGTCAGAAACACTGATTTGCAAAATAGAAAGCTTATATCCACACACTGCTGCATGGGCCAGGTAACACAACATGCAAGATTAGATAAAAGGTTTAAGTCCTCAGGAAAACTAACTACTACTAAAATGTGAAGCAGGGAGAAATACATTTCCTTGACTATTTATTTGCCCATAAGACATAAAAAAATTAAACAGATCACAGAAAAAAGTCTGTTCTAAAGTATGATTTTTTAATCCACTCATAATTCAGTGGCACACGTACCCTTTCTTTATGCAACAAAGAAGAGGGTACTGACTCTTTTCCTTACATGGGCCTAAAAAGTCACAGAGAAATCAAATTTCAGAGAAGCAAATTAGTTCCCACTGAAGTTAGCACATATATTTGAGCATTTAAAATAAAGATATTTACAATTTACTTTCCTTGAAATATTTCCCTTTCCAATTTTTCTATCTTCTGGCCTCAACTAATAAATTGTTTTATCCTCTCTCATTGGCTAATATATTTTCACATTTTCAAGGTACTTTTATACATTATCAAGCTGTCATCATCAATAAACTCTAACAAAGATATTATTGACCCTAGAATACCCCAAAATTAAAATATCTCAGGGGTGAATCACTTTGAAAATCACAAAACCAAGAAGGATTTATTATGCTATGATCAGACACTGGGTAAGGCTGGCAGTGGTATTTACAGGGGTACTTGGAGAAGAGAGGCTTTCATTAAAAGTGAGATGGGCCAGGACAGCATTAGCTGACTGAGGACCGGACCTGAATGCAGGGAGACCAGCCACGGACACGGGAGAATAGGTGGAGAACTACAAGACTTAGAGTGAGCAGGATGTGCCTGGCACAGGGAAGGGTCAAATATGACAAAGTGAAAAGAAAGAAATCAACCTGAAACACTAAAAAAAAAAAAAAAAAAAAAACAAGAAGGATTAAACACAGGATGGTAAATGCAAGCAATAAACTAGTATATGGCCATTAAAGATCATATTCTAGAGAATATTTGATAATATGACATACACATGTGTTCCAGGTTTATGAAAAATGTAAAACTGCATATACACTATAACCCCTATTTTACTTTTAAAAATATAATAGAAATTTTAGGGAAAGAACTTCTTTTAAAAAGACAAATCTGGTGAGAAAAAAGAACTTAAGCCTAATGACTGAAGATTATTTCGCTGTGTTTTTGTACCACAGAAAACCAGATTTTATTTATCTCATTAAAGAAATGTTTTTCCTTCAAACTTGAACCAACTGTATCTTCAAACAAAACTTGAAGGAGGAACAACCAGCTTAGACACAAAAAGTTCTTCCAATAAGAAATATAACAGATACTCAATTAAGTTTATTAAAGTAGTCTTATATTGACACAGAACTTTCAATACAGTTAAATTTCTCATACATTGTACTCAGGACAGCCTTACATGACTCAAATAAAATAAATTTTTGTTTAGTGGGCATTCTGTCTTGGATATAATACAATTTACCCAAGCTGACAGCAATAACAGCCATTATATATACATAATGTTACTGCTATTAGCATATATATATAGTGCCTACTATATGCAGGGTTTTAAAGTGGAGGAAAAAACGTTCCAACAAGATGCAATCCTTATTTTCAAGGGACATTCAGGGGCTGACTACACAAGAAAGGCGCATCAGAAGTTAAAATATGTATGAGGGAGGAAGTGAGTCATAATAAACAAGGCACAAAAATGCTATGAAAGGATAATAAATGTCTCTTATCATAATCTACAACTGTTATGCTCCTTCAGGGGAAAAAAACGTCAGTTAGGTGGTTTCATGGTCAGTCATGCCACACCAGTAAGATCCCACTGAGACATCAAATACGAATGGATTATTCAGAGAAACTGGGTTAGGAAGACTGCTTCTGCATTTTCATAGGAAATACACCAACATCTGGATCAACACTCTAAGTTTTCTGAAGTAACAGGCTCAGCTAAAAAAAAAAAAGGTCTGGGTAACAGTTGGATAAACAGAATACCTTGGACTGCCTGTTAGTTAATGTTTTTCATAGCCTAAAGTAATGAATTAATACGCTTAGCTAAGGTTTCCTCTTTCTGGATAGCAAGCAAGAAATGGAGGCACCTGGTCACTCACACAGTACTTACAAAACTGATCTGCATTAACAGATTACGACCACTCAAGAGTGGCCCGTAATTTTCTAAGACAACATTTAATGGCACTTTTAGTGCATATTAATCATAAGTTAAAAAAAATAGACTTGTCTCTTTTTCGCAATAATGATGAAGATGACCAAACTGTTGTAAACCATTTATCAAGAGACGCTGAAGGGCAGGAAGGAATCTGACTGATTAATACGACGTATTTCAGACAAGACTCCGTCTCTAACATAAACTGCTGCATGGGTTAAGCCCTGCAGTGGTAGTCAAGATGCTACTTTATTTATTTTGGAGAATCCCTTTCAAGGGATAGCAAAAGTGCTGTTCCAAAAGAGGAAGGAAAGCATGGTCAAGCGGTAAAACAGAGCAAACGCTAACAAAACAAATAATCCAAGCATCAGATGCATACCTTCTGAGGGCCCACAAGAGTCCAAACAATTTAAATACATAACTTAGCCTCTGCCTAGACTTAGACGTCACTGTGAGGCCCTAACCAGACTTAAGGCATTTAAAAATATAATGATCAATGTGGAGTTCGACAGTGGAGAGGGGTTTATCTTACCCGCCCAAACATTTTCTAATATATTCTAATTACACATTAGCCACAATATGTATTTTCACCCTTTTACAGTCACAATTTAAGATTAAAACTAAGCAACTGAATAACTTTAGGAGACAGGCTTGTATTCCAAGTGTTTATAGCTCCTATAAGAGCAGCCTTGCATCTTCAAAATAAATCTTCCCTCGTATTTAAATGTCTCACACATACTAAATTCACACTGTGTCCTACTGGCTGACCAAAACAGTTAAGTGAAAAGCAAGATGGAAAAAACTGAGTAGAATCCCTAGCAACTCACAAACAGTTCTACAAAACCAAAACAGAGCTCATGCTGATCACCACATTTTAGCTCCAGAAACTGAACTAATAGTAAATTCTAATATTAATCCAGATGAAGAACCACAAACACAAGGCCTAATTTTGAAAACTTTCTGAATTGCCCTACTGTTTAAGGAAAAAGAGAAACCATTAGGTGCCCAAGAGAAAAAGCTCAACATCCATGGTCTGCAGTTACATCTGATTAAGTGCTAAAGTCCAAGTCTGCGTTCTTTATTAAGAGGACAGGCAAAGGATTGTCAGAGCCACTTCTTGAAGCAGCTCTTTGACATTCTTTAAATTTTATTTCTACTATTTACCAGCAATCAGGATAAGAGGCCAAACTGACATTCCTAGCATTCATTTAATACACGAATGCGCAGCAATGCCAGACGGTGGCCATACAACAAGCCACTCCACTCACTACCCACAGCATCTAAGCACATGATTCTTCCATTGCGACTAAGCGCTTCACAGTGCTGGCAGTGTGCTTGTGTTGCTGGCCAGCCGGCTCCTCGGGTTAAAGACAAAATACTAAGTACTTATTCAGTGTTTTACCTTGAGAGTTCTTAGTTGGAAATCTCTCTTCATGACATGTGAGCAAAAAGAAAATTCAAGAAAAAGGTAATACAGGAATCCTATGGGATACGATGAGAAAGTATCCAGCCATGAAATATGCAAAAGAGAGACATTTATTGAAAAAGATGAAAGACACAAGATACAAGAATCATTGTTGATAGGTCAGTGATGCCTCAGTCCCCTTCAAAGTAGATTCCTTGGGACCTCACACAGATCTTTGTTGGTGGCGGCCCATACACCTCAACGTTCTCAGCTGTTCTGCCTGGTGCAGGCCTTCCAGAACGTGGGTCACTTCCAACAGATTCTCGACCATCTTTGAAGCATTTGTACCACAACTTTATTTGCACTGCACTCACTGCATTATTCCCGAAAGCCTTCTAAATCATCCGAATAGTTTCCATGGAGGAATGTTCAAGCTTAACGCAAAATTTGATGCAGATTCGTTACTCTATTCACTCGGTCATTTCGAATGTGACGTCCACACAGCGCACATGGCTCACTCAATGGCATCTACCGCCCCCACTGACTGGTACAGTGAAGTCGTCATTGTTCACACATGCACACTCCAGTCCACTCCCTTGGCTGCCAGGTTACACTGATATCGCACAAACCATTCTCATTACATTAACAGTGGCTGGACTTTTTCCGGACAGACCTCATACTCCCAAACATCAATCTCCAAGTAAAGAATGAGAGGCACCAGCATTTCTTCAGGTCCTGGACTTCTAGGAAACAAGCAACAGCTCCTAACTATGGCATGAATAATTCCCAGAGCAATTTTCTGAGGTAGTTCTGTGGTCCTGATAGCTTCTGTACTACCATTTCCCTGGCCTCCTACTCATAGCTGAGAGTCCAGCTTTCACCCAGATGTGTATACTTCACTCACCCATGCCATGGCTCACTATAATATATCATCACCAATGGGGGCTGACCCTGACCTGGTACCACTATCAACTTTTCCCTTAGGAAAGCACCTTAAACAGCCTAGTATTCTGGCCAACAACTCATCAAAGACTTCTTTTAAGAAAGGATATCTTGTAGGCATGGGTGAAAGCAATTTAAAATTAAAATGCTACCTTACCAGAGTAGACTTTGAAAGTGTAATTTACAAGACTTTCCAACACTTTACTTTTTACAAAATCAGTTCTCAAATAATCAGAAATGTTTCTATAATGTACAAGGTATTAGGCTAGGAGCTCTGCATTTATTATCTCACTTAACCTTAAAAACAGCCCCGAGCCAGGCAGCTCCTTTAATTTCAGAGATAATGAAACTGAAGCACAAAGAGGTTACACACTCGGCCCAGTTTGCACAGATGTGTCAGGCCAGGATTCAGACTTGTGCCCAGAATCTCATCCGTCTACTATAAACAGCAAGGCAAAGAGGAACTGCGGAGTCCAAAGTCTGTAATCCAAGCTCTCCAGTTTACTGACTAGCTATGTGACCTCATGCAAGTTGTTTAACCTCTCTGTGCCTCAGTTTCTTCATCTGTAAAAGAGGGGTAATAATAGCATCTATCCCTCACAGAAGAGCAGCAATAATTACATGAGTGAATACAAGTAAAGAATTTAGAACAGTGCCTGACATATGAAAAATGCTTAATAAATGTTAGCTAAAATTATTACTATTATGTCACCACATAATACACACTCCTATATATCCAAGCTACTAAAACTCTTCAAGTGAAAAATACTCAGATCCAGTTATAACACCTTACTGTTCTTGGAATATCCTGTTTTGATGAAGCTAGGTACAAAACAAGAATTGTAAGTCTCCTTTCATTTTCAAAAGCAGAGAGGGACAACAAACAAACAAAAAACATCGGACACTTAAATGAACAAAGCGCTGGGACCAAATGCTTAAAGAGCTTCAAGAAGACACCTAAAGACTAATTAGCAAGTCCAGTGACCCACAATATACCAAGTACTCAAGCTACTATCCTGACACAGCAAGTAAATTTTTAAACAAGTATTTCATAATCAAAATCCAGAGAGTGAAGAAGAAGTCAAGACTTAGGGGGTGGGCCTGATCCGGTCACAAAAAGAAACAGGGTGGAGGAGACAGCTGAGCACAAGAGAAGACAGAGAGCATGCTGGGTAGCCAGCCCCTCAGGCGACGGCCTGCCTGGCTCAGAACTATAGGCCGCTGCCTTGTGGCAGGGTCCTCTGGCCCTGGCCCTGTAAAAAACAAGTAGCAAAGCCTTGAGTGCTCAAGATGGCAAACGGACTCAACTAGACTTTTGGGCTCCCTTCCAGCGCCAACAGCCTGAGATTCTAATTGTGAAAAAGGAAGGAAAGTAAGTGAGACAAATTACCCATGTTTTCTTTTTCTTGGCCTTTGAACTGAAAGCCTCCAAGTCTCCAATGGGTTACGTTCCAAATGTTCATTTACAGGTCAGAGTTGGAAATTCAGAATGTATTTCCGCATGCACAGGAACATTACATGTTGTGATTAAATCTTCAAGTAAGTCTACTAAAGTATCCTCTACCGCTAGCAGCATAAATGTCCTCTTGAAGCCTTCTGATGACTGAGCACTAGTTATGGAACAAAGTACATACCCTTTAGCCTCATATTGAGGGGTCTCCTAGCCTCAGTATATTCTAATAACATCATCAACACCTTTGTAGGTGCTTTCTCATATCTCCTGCCACCAACACACTGTCCAGTGATGTCATTAAGAAGTGAACTTTAGAAAGGCAACCCAGCACATAAAGCAACGGAACCACACCTTACACCCAGTCTCTCTGGCATCAAGCCCCAGGTCCTGTCTAACCTCTGCCCCACGACCGCCCCCAATGGCCTAACTTCAGTCTCCACACCCACAGGTCCGTGGCCCCATGTTCCATCTCCAGTGAATCACCCGCTATGCATCCTGCCTTTACTGTCCCCAACACCTTTGTCCAGCTATCAACATCTTACTCATCCTCAAACACCACAGCCTTATACCCAATCGCCTGGGCAAGATTATAATTGCTTCTCCACAGCAATTCATCTCTGCTCCCTCACTAGATTAATGAGCCCCCACAGCATCATGTCCCTCAGAACACCTAGCACAGTTCTGCTACGCAACATTCAACCACCAGTTGTCCAAGGAAGGAGCACGCCACTATTGACTATTTTTTATTAAGACACTTATTAGAATATGAGGTCTAAGTTCCAATTCGAGATCTCTTGAGCACGTGTATGTTCTGTAAGCAACCCTGTCTCCACCCCCACAACCTTGAGTCAGGAAAATGGGGGAAGCAGACGCGTTTGTGTCAGAATACAGAGAACCAAACCCACCAACTCTGAAGAATTACTAGAGCAAAAATACAATAAAAAATGAGCTATTAAAAAAAAAAAAAGAGCCCTTGCTGGTGTAGCTCAGTGGATGGAGCGTGGGCTGGGAACCAGAGGGTCCCGGTTTGATTCCCAGTCAGGGCACATGCCTAGGTTGCGGGCCAGGTCCCCAGTGAGGACCATGTGAGAGGCAACCATACATTGCTGTTTCTCTCCCTCCCTTCCCCTCTCTCTAAAATAAATAAAAACAAAATCTTAAAAAAAAAAAAAAAAAGAATTACTAGGGCAATTGTTAAGCATGGGGATTCCTAGGCCTCCACCGAAGACCTGTGAACACATAATCTCCAGGGGGAAGGGCCTGGGAATCCGACAGCTTAACAAGTGCTCCCAGCTAATTCCTTTTATCATGCAAGTTTTGGAAACATTGGGTTTGATCACTGGGTCTCAATCCTGGCTGCAGGTTAGAATCGGAAAGGTGTTACATAGTGCCCCGGGGGTGGGGGGGTGGTGTTGGAGGGGTGCTTAGCCACCCAATGGTCTGTGGTCCATAGCACATCTGCGATATCAAATTTCATAACAGAAGGCACCGTTAGGAAGAATATGCCTAAAGAGGCTGGGGCAGGGGCAAGAGGATGATCATTAAAGTAAGGTTGAGGAGCACTGTATTACAGTGGTAAACAAAGAGAGTAACTTGACACTTGAATAAAAGATGCTCCCCGACCCCAACGCTTGTCCTACAGGTGTGTGCACTGACTACAGACTTGCTGACTGTGGAACACGTGCAAACGTGACATCAGCACCTTCAGAATGACGCGCGCCATCAAACACAAGCTTTTCACACGGTGCTCCTAGAGGCTGCTGAGGGCTCTTTATTCTCCTTTGAAACAGTGTGGTGGGACATTCCTTTTTATTTCAAGCTGCTTAAAGGGCAGGAAAGATTCCTGTGTTCTTAACATAAATCAAAATGAGGCTCTAGGTTGGAAGAAGGCATGGGTGGCATTTATAGATCAAAATAAAAAATCCAGATGCATCTCACGAGTGGGCCTCTCCCAAGGCACACAGCCTGGCCAGCTGTGGTGATTGGCATGTGTAATCCAGAGAAACAAAGCGTGCCTGACCAAGCACATGTGCAGGCGGACTGCTGGCGGCAGGCGGCGGCAGCTCCAGAGTCTCTGGGAAAGGATGCCCATGATGCAGAGTGCTCTTCTGACACTGATGGGGAAAGTGGTCATCACAGGTGAGCACGGGTAGGAAAGGCAACTGATCGTGCCCTTCCTCTGCTTGCAAAATCCATCAGGACACTCAGCCAGTAAGGTATTCAAATGAGTAGAAGGCAGCAATAACCAGAAAGAGAAAGAACACAGCAATAGAAGAGGAATGCAATAAAAGCACATACCATACATAATAGAACAGAAAATAGCATCAAAAGAATATTAAAAATCATACTTTTGAGCTGGAGAATAGCTTAAAGATTATCTTGTTTATATGGCCCTAACAGCTGGCCCACCTCCTGTCCCCCACTTCCCCAGTAAACTGGTTCCTTGTCTGCTGCATAAGCATCAGGTTCCTGGCATTCACCTTCAGGGAGTCTGACCCAAAAGGCCTGCAGTGGGCCCATGCATGCGGGTTTCTGAAGTTCCCCAGGTGACTCTGATGGGCAGCCCAGTCTGAGGGACACAGCTGTAGAGCCGGTTAGAGGAGAGCACTGACAAGGGAACCCAGCTCTCTTCCTCCCCATGTGAAGGTCTACCAACTCCTCACTGACTGTCACTCTCTCTTTTTCTAAACCCGACATGGTACAATTGCCAGTGCTACTTACTGGTCGACAAATTCTGTTTTTCCGAAGCCACTAATAACATTGAAGAGTGCCACCTACCCTGTTTCTGCACCTCCAGGAAAAGAAAGCACATCTATAGTGTTTATCACACTTCCTAATTTCCACACGAATGACTTTCTGCCAATTCCCAGTGCTAATTTACAAAACGACGTCAGTAGACAGAGCTCACGAAACAGTAGAGGGAGAGCCTAACATGGCACCCAGGCTCCTCAGCCTGAAAAAGACTGACTGGCTGTCCAAATTAGCTGACTTCTATATAATTAGATTCTTGAGGTAAGGCTGCTGAATTTTAGAACCACCTTTCAAAGATTTCTTCCTCTACATAGACCCGCAAAACTCCACATCCAAGAAAATCCCTCTGCCACTAACTATTCAAGATTTGGAACCAAGGGCCATTATAAAGTGTACTTAAGAACCACTCAAATATCTAAGATTTTCATGCTCTTCCCCACGTATGGCTGCCAGGCAAAAGTGAGCACCGCACAGGATACTGGAACAAGCTAGGTACAGAGCAACCAGAACAGCAAGACGGGTGAAGACATTTGGTTTTATCCCATGAAGGCCTGAAAGGGAGTCAGAAGACCTGCAGAACATCAAACGGCCTGTGAACATCTGAAGGCCTGTCCCAAGACGAAAGAATTAAGACTTGCTCAGTACAGCCCAATAACAGGAAACTAATGGAAGAAAATCGCTCCTCTATCCACTGAACCAAAATGTGACAGTGTCTCCTGGGCATGCGGTGAATTCTCTCTTCAATCACCAGCCAGATGACTACTTAGCAAGGTTTTATGAAGGTAACTGGTGAAACAGATGGGTGGTTCATCAAGAAAGTGCCTTTTTTTTTTTTTTAAAGAGAGGGGAAGCGAGGCAGAAAAAGAGGGAGAGAAACATTGATGTAAGAAAGAAACATCCATCGGTTGCCTCTTGTATGCACCCTGACTGGGGACTGAATCCACAACCCAGACATGTGCCCTCACGGGGAATCAAACCGGTGACCTTGCACTTTGTGGAATGACACCTGACCAACTGAGCCACACCTATCAGGGCGGAAGTGTCTTCTTGACCCTAAGATTCTGCAAGCTCAATTTCCCTGCATTCTCCTCCTCCCACTCAAAATTTATCAAGGTTCTTGGACAACACCTTGTGATATGCGCTTTGGCCTATAATTAACCAGCACCAAGTACAGTATTTGTAAGAAGCAGCAAAGCAGTCTACAGGTTATATGGGGTCGGAAGATGGCATCCAGAAAGTAAAAACATGATGACACATCCCTGGTGACTTAAAAGAAAAAAAGGAAGCACCGACCAAGCCAGGCAGTAAAAACACAGCACTCCTTTTCACAGGTCCTAGGAGGAAGGGGGAAGAGCTTGGCAAGACAACATCACCAACCTGGCTTCTTCATGAGGGTAGGGTACATGCTGCAGTGCATGAAGTTCTTTACGGAAGGACTCACGCCCTCCCTTCATGAATTACAAACGACTTTTAAATATGGAATTTTAATTGATTCCTATCAATATTTTCCATGCTAACAGAGGTCTCTTGCTCTATTTTTAATCTAAAAAACAAGCCCTGATAGATGAGAACAGCATTATGAGCAGGAATCTCATGTTAGAGTGAAGTCCTGTGATGCCTCAGACCAAGAGCATCCTAGTTGCAGCTTTAACTCTGGTATGATCACAGTGAAGGTCAGGGGAAATGGAGAATTCGGAAAACCTCGAAGCTTGAACTTGGGAGATACATCCTAGCATTCAACCTACTTTCATATATTTGTGATGGATGAGCTGGAAGAGCTGGAAGAGCCACAGGGATGCATCATCCAACAGGGTTCGCGCAAACACTCTATCTAGCACCTGCGAGACTCACACCGCAACTGCGCTCAGCCTTCCCACCTGTGGGAATAGGCTCGCAACTCCCAAGAGCAAACACGGGGTAAATGTCTGCAAGAGCAGGAAGTCACAGAAAATGAATTCTCTGTGCAGCCATTCAGTCTTCCCTCACGTTACAAAGAAGCATATTCCACCAGGACCTAGAATGAACAAATGGAATGACAGAGCATTTAGTTACAGTCAATGAGATTTCAATACTTTGCCAGTGACAAATGAGGTGGCCATTTGTCTGGTAATCCTGAGTGAACCACAGCCAAATGTGAGCCAATCACTCACTGCCCACAGGTCTAGCAGGACCTGGCCAGCTGCCGGGCAACCACACAGGCACTGGATACTTGCCCTACCTGGCAGCCTTTAGAAAGACATGTTCTCATTGCTCACAGTCACTTACTTACAAGGATAATGGAAATGCCAACAATGTTCCTGGCTCTCAAAATGCCAAAACTACCTTCCTGGGTTAGACTACAGCAAGCCGGATGAAAAGATCTCATCTTATTTCTCCTTGACCTCTTCCATTCCAAGGGTACATACTTCATTCAACTGCACTTTCTCTCACTTTTCGTGGGCCTTTATTTTAGTGTTGCCCATCTGTTCAAACACTCAAGAGGCAAGTTTAAACCGCATTCCTCGGTCTCTCTCTGGCATCTGAGCCTATGCTATTGCTGTATCCTCCCCAACTCCTCTGCAATTTTCCTCCCTCGATTGCTATGTTCTTCTTGTCAAGGATCTGTACTCCTTCCTAGCCACCTGACACCTAAACAATGAATGAGCTGTTCTTACAGAACCTAGAAATATCCAGCTGGGTAAGAACAAAGAGAAACCAGTCTCTCAATTCATGACAAGGACAGTAATCATATTTTCTCTAACAAGTTTTACTTCAAAATAGTCATTGGCAAAGCCTAAATACCTTGACTGGCCCCATTCAAAAGAGTAGAAAAACAGAACAATCTCAAAACATTAAAAAAAATTAAAGTGTAGCATTAGAAAGCAAAGTATTAACCTTGATATCTTTCCAAAGTCAGTCTCGTAATGCAGCACTGAAAACATGGGCCAGAGCAGCTACTGGAAAAAAAAAAAATGCCCCTTTTGCAGCCCTCATTTTAACAGTGCGGGAATTTGTGGAGAATTTGCGAAAGGCTCTCAAGGCACAATAACCTGGGAAAAAGCAGAGAGGATGTATTTTAAAAAAGAAGAGCAAGTGATTACTTCTCAGATAATATTTGGGACCATCAATGTTCTCTGAGTAAATGAGGACAAAATGAAGCAGCACCGTCATCATAAATCACGTCACCTCCGACCAAATACGACGGGGGCTGGCTCTCAGGGCCAGACGGGCAGGATGGACTACATGACGCCTTCAGGCACAGGAGGCACAGTGCTGGACGTACAGGATACTTTGAAGAGGCCATCAAAAACGTTTTCATTTAAGAACAAAAGAAGAAAATACATGTAATAATGAAGCCAGCCTGGATTATGTTTGTCTCTATCCATCATAAAATATAATTAGCAATATTTTTATGAAGAAAGGGGCCTATGGAGGGAGAGGGCCTATACTGGCGCCCAGGAGAGTCACATTTGTCTCTGTCCACAGAGCAGAAACGATGCCAGCAAGACAGGTTGTCCAGGGTCCAAGGCAGGCACACGCAAAGCCACGGGGCATTCAAATGATACACAGCATTAATATAAATGATTTTCTGTACTACAAGCTGAACACTGAATTCTGCATATTACAATAGGCATGTCATAAAGAAAAAAACAAATTTTGCTTTCAATTGTTCAAAGAAAGCTTGGTGCAGGTGACAGATTCTTAAAACCGCTCTCAGATGATAAAGAGAAAACAAGCTCTGGCACCTGGGGAAAGTTTAGTCAGCAGATCCCTAAGGACAGTGGTCCCCAACCCCCTGGGGCCACGGACCAGTACTGGTCTGTGCCTGTTAGGAACCCAGCCCTACAGCAGGAGGTGAGCTTGAATGTAACGTGTTTGAATCATCCTAAACCCCCCACCCCGACCCAACCCCAGTCCGTGGAAAAACTGTCTTTCATGAAACCAGTCCCTGGTGCCCAAAAGGTTGGGAACTGCTGCTTGAGGAGATCCTCTATGTGGCCGCCACTGTGGGACACAAGTGAGTGGTAGCCCACACTGCCCCTGTAATGACACTGCTGACGTTCAAGTGCGTTGCCTTGTTCTTTTCCATCCTGGGCATATCTACTGCACCTTAAAATGTTTTCTACGAAGCTGTGATTTCACTGCACATACACTTCAATGTGTTGCCTTTTTCATGTAATGTTTACTAATACATCATGAATAATTTCCTATATCCTTAGACAGAGCATCTAGAATTCACCAAGGCATGCAATATGGATTCCTGGACAAAATGGGGAGACATGGGCTGAAGGGTAAAATGAGATGGTTCAAAGCTGGCTGATCAAAGTCAACTCAAAGAACGCTGACACACAGACTCCTTAACTACCTGTTGGAATGACGAGGAGGGTATGATGCAGGGCTTCACACAGTTCAATATTCATCAGCAGTGTGCCTACTATGTGCAAAGCTCAGTACTAGATGCTTTACATGCATACAGGATGGGGCAAAAGTAAGTTTACAGTTGTTCATATGAAATACAATAATTAACCAATAATAACACAAGAATAAGCTGTGTTTATTCTTGTACTATTCACAACTGCAAGCCTATTTTTGCCCCACTCTGTTTATTCACTTTATTTTTATAATAAGCCTGTGAGATAGAGCTTTTTACATATTATTACATATTATACCTAAAAAAAGAGTGAAAGTTCAAGGAGGTTAAGTACATATTTTGCCATGTATAATGTGCACTTTTTTGCCCAAATTTTTGAGGGAAAAATAAGAATGCACATTATACATGGGTAGTACCTGAAATACCTTGTATCTGTTCTTGTCTTCTGTAATCATTTGTTATATAAAATTTCTTGTGCCATAATGTGTTCAAATATAAATGCTAAAATTCCTTTATAATACTAAAAACAAGTATCTAAATATAAATAAATAAAAATTGAATTAAAAAATTGAAACAAAAGATTTTTTCCCTGAAAGTCGGGGCCAAAAACATGGGTGCACATTATATGTGGGAGGGCAGGTGCATAATGTATTTTTCAAGTACTTTTCAAGGCTCTTTCCATTGAAGGACATCTACCTCCCACTCCCTCCTAGTCCTTTCTTCCAGAAGCATAAGTCCAATGAAGAATAAGAAGATAAATGTGAATTGCAACAAAGATATGTTTTGAGATATAAAGCTGGAAAAGATGATCTGAACACCATTGCTCCAAACTGCATTTCCAGTTTTTATCTTCACCATCTCCTGCCACTTAGCTCTGCCACTTACCTCACCTTACCAGCAAGCCATCCCAGTTCTCATCTGACCTTTGTCTATCTCTTCCACAGCTCTAAGCAATTCCTTTCTTTTTTCTTTTTCATCCTACAGAGCCTTAGTGCAGGCTCTGATCATCCCCCAGGAGAGTGGAGAGTCGCTGCTGCCTCTTTCCCAGCCTCTCAGCCTGCAGTGCAGTTACTCTGTTCTCCCACACTCACCGCCACCGGCAGGGTCAGGGTTCTCCCCGACAACTCCGAACCCCAAAGCAGGTGTCCTACACCAAAGCATTGGCTGCTCTACACGAGTTCCTATGCTGCCTTGGATGACTCATACCCCAAAATACAAAAGCATTTGTGAAATTGAGATTAAATGAGGATTTAAGTATCTGCTGCCATTTCCTAGAAGGGACAGGAAGTGAATTTGGCAAATCACTTCAATTACCATGATTGCTTATCTCAGGAAAGAATCAAGCGCATATTTTAAATGAAAAAAGAAAAACCTTAGTTAGAAAGCATTTTTGCCTTAACTACTCTCTCCTACATCTTTCTCCATGCTCATAACCTCACAACACAGTCACATATAGAGTTCATCACTGTTGTAAAAAAGATAATGTATATTATCTGCAACCTTCTTTCCTTACATTAAAAATACATCAAGAAAGTTCCTCCGAGACAACCAGTAGCCATGGTATGTATGCATCACAATTCATTCAACCATTTCCCTGACAGGCATTCACTTTATTTGCTTTTTTCTTCTGTTCCTTTTTTCTTCTAACCACAAATATGCATTAATAAAAATCCTCCATTTATTGGTTGGCCAAAAAGTTCAATCAGTTTTTCTGTCAGATGGCTCTAGCAGCGCATAGCTGTCTTTAACTTCATTCGAAACAATTGTTAGATTGTATTGTGACAGCTGTCATAGCAGCATGCATTTTTTTAAAAACCTTATCAAAATGGGCAAATTTTTGTGTAGCCATTTCAGTACTGAAGAGGGAAGAAAGTAAGCAACGTGCTCAGCATACTACGCTTTATCATTTCAAAAAAGGCAAAAATGCAACTGAAACACAAAAAAAGTTCTGTGTAGTGTATGAAGAAGGTGCTGTGACTGACCGAGCATATCAAAAATAGTTTGGCCCGGCTGCTGTGGCTCAGTGGATTGAGTGCGGGCTGGGAACCAGAGGCTTCCGGTTCGATTCCCAGTCGGGGCACATGCCTGGGTTGTGGGCCAGGTCCCCAATGAGGGCCATGTGAGAGGCAACCATACATTGCTCTTTCTCCCCTCCCTTCTCCTCTCTCTGAAAATAAATGAATAAAATCTTAAAAAAAAAATAGTTCGTAAAGTTTCGTGCTGGAGATTTCTCACTGAACGACGCTCCACAGTCGGGTAGACCAGTTGAAGTTGATAGCAATCGAATTGAGACATTAATTGAGAACAATCAACATCATATCACACAGGAAATAGCTGACATACTCAAAATATCCAAATCAAGTGCTGAAAATCATTTGCACCAGCGTGGTTATGTTAATCACCTTGATGTTTGGGTTCCACATAAGTGAAAAAACGTTCTTGACCGTATTTCCACATGTGGTTCTCTACTTAAACATAATGAAAACGTTCTGTTTTTAAAACATACTGTGAAAGACAATGAAAAGTGGATACTTTACAGTAACATGGAACAGAAGAGATCGTGGGGCAAGCAAAATGAACCACCACCAACCACACCAAAGGTTGGACTTCATCCAAAGAAGATGATATTGTGTATATGGTGGGATTGGAAGGGAGTCCTCTATTCTGAGCTCCTTCCAGAAAACCAAACGATTAATTCCGACAAGTAGTGCTCCCAATTAGGCCAAGTGAAAGCAGTATGCGACGAAAAGCGTCCAGAATTAGTCAACAGAAAACACATAATCTTCCATCAGGGTAACACAAAGACCTTATGTTTCTTTGATGACCAGGCAAAAACTGTCACAGCTTGGCTGGGAAGTTCTGATTCATCCCTCATACTCACCAGACATTGCACCTTCAGATTTCCATTTATTTCAATCTTTACAAAAATCTCTTAATGGAAAAAAATTTCAAATTCCTGGAAGACTGCAAAAGGCACAGGAACAGTTCTTTGCTCAAAAAGATAAAGAGTTTTGAGAAGAAGGAATTATGAAGTCGTCTGAATGACGGCAGAAGGCGGTGGAACAAAACGGAATATGTTGTTCAATAAAGTTATGGTGAATAACTTTAATTAAGTCAATAAAGTATGGTGAAAATGAAAAACTGTCTTTTAGCTTTACTTTACACCGAATGAACTTTTCGGCCATCCCAGTATATCTTGAAACACTGGTGTTTCTATTTTTAAAGCCAAATGCCAGACTGGAATTGCTGGGCTAGATTTTCAATTTTAATAGATACGGCTAGAACGAATTCCAAAAGGGCCATATCACTCACATGTCCACCACTGCCCTACATCTCAAAGGCAAGTTTTTAAAAAGATAATTGTATTAATGCTTGTATATCCACAGACTATCTTAGGAAAGATACAAAGTAATAAAAGTAATAAAACAGCTTTTTCCTCTGAAGGAAAGTACAGGCCTCGAAAGAGATAAAGGAGAAATCTACTTTTCACTGTACACTTTTTGTGTTATCTTAATGTTTTACCATATCCATATATTACACATTCAAAATAGAAAATGCTCTTCAAAATATCTGTAGACACTTCCAAAAAATAAGTATAGATAGCCCCTTACTTACAGTGGTTCAACTTCCAATTTTCAACTTTATGGTGGTACAAAAGCTATACACAAAATAAATTACACAAGAGATCCAACACTTTATTATGAAATAGGTTTGTTTTAGATGATTTTACCCAACTTTAGGATAATGTAAGTCTGCTGAGTATGTTTAAAGTGAGCTAGGCTGAGCTATGGTCTTCAGTATGCTAGATACATTAAATATACTTTCAACTTGATATTTTCAGCTTATGCAATGGATTTATTAGGATGTAACCCCATTAAATGATGTGAAGTTTAAATGCATAGAATTCAGCCTAAACCTACCTCACTCTAGATTCTAGGAATACAAAAATTAAGGCAGTACCTTCCCTCAAAAAGCTCCGAGTCCAGTAGAGAAAAGACCTGTGTGCCAGATATTCCCGATGCCAGGTGGCAGCCAGGATGCTCAGGGTGAGGATGCCCTCTGAGCTCCCTCAGGAGTTGGTATTGCAGGTGAGGCATCAGACATTCACTACTTGGGACTGAAATTAGAAGTGGAAACCTTAGGTAGAATTATGAGGTGACTTTTTCTCTTCTGCCTCTTTAAATATTTCTGTATTTGTCAAGGTTTCCAAAATGCGTATTGTAATAGTCAGGGACACACACACAAAAAAATAAAAATAAAAAAACTCACCACAAAAATGGATTGCCAGTATCAAAAATATCAACTCAAATGAATTTTTAAACTTAAAAGTTGGAGCACTAATTCAAATTCTGGCTACCTCTTTTATCTTAATCTATAAACACAAAAGTAACATGCTGAAATAATTTAAAAGGGAAGAGAGCGGGATTTATAGAGGGCATTCAAACTGTTTCGGGTTGTTCAGCATATATAAAAGCATTCACAAGCAGCAGCAGAGGAATCAGAAAGAACAGGAAGGATGGAGGCCGGGGTGGGGTGGGTTCCCAGTAGCCATTATCCTTCTCTCTGGTCCTTATGAAGTTATTTTCAAAGAAATAGTTACATTACAGTGTATCCTAAAAAAAAGTTAAAATCTTGAATAATATACTTTAAGATACTATTTATACATGTATTATAATAAAGCTATGTTCAAGAGCAATGACTACAAAGTTAGCTCCATCTTGATTTTGGTAAATTAAAATGAACACAAAAAGGCTTTTCACTGATTTTACAGTCACTAGGCACTTAGAACCTCCATCTCCCCACACGTTTCCCTTGTATAAAATTCAAGGGCCTGTTGGGAGGGATATCGAGGGACTTTATTTTCAGAACATATCACTATATGTGCAATCATGTAATAAACACAGAATTATTACTG
Organism: Micronycteris hirsuta; assembly: GCA_004026765.1. NCBI lineage: Eukaryota > Metazoa > Chordata > Mammalia > Chiroptera > Phyllostomidae > Micronycteris > Micronycteris hirsuta. The sequence goes on from PVJI01001930.1 coordinate 28,832, forward strand.
TATAATAAGGAGAGAACATAAACCCAACATCTGTTTTGTAGTCCAAGCCTGAACTACCTTGAATGTAATTACTAAGCCAAAATTAAAGCCTCTTTCACTGAAAAACAGCTTCTGAAACTAGAATTGCATTAGACACACCTTCGTGCGTTTGCCAAAGGAGCTCACATTGTAAAAGCGAAACTTTCAATTAAAATTTTAAATGATTAGCAAGAAAAGAATGCAGAGTTATTCCACTTCCAAAGTTACAAAGGGGAGATAAAAACTAAAAGCAGCAACATGCTTGGGTACTCGTTAAACCTGCTTATATCCTGGATACAGGAAGTGTTTTGTTTTGACAGAGCCATGGGCCAAAACCAAGGCATTATTTTTCAGTGCTAGCATTAAAAACAAAAATAAAACATTTTATAAAAACCAGGCTGCCTGTCTTCCAGGAAGATCTAGAGTACCTTGGCCAAAACAAAAAGTTTCACAGGGAGGACCGTCTGTGGACCAAGGGGAAGGAGAACTTAACCCAGGTTTGTCCACTGAAACTGAGCCCTAATTTCCCTACAGGCATAAGGAGCAGAGGCCAAGTCATAGTCTGCAGGGTCCCGCAGCCTTGGCGGGCCAGATCTGTGCACAACTGTCACCACATTCCAATGACCTGAGGAGGCCTGAGCCTGAGCGAGACCTCACAGACAGCCCCTCCGAACAAGCTCAGCTCCGCGTGTGTGCACAGGCAAGTACACGGGAGGAAGAACAGAGAACGAGAGAAAGGCAAATCTCGAGCTATGGCCCATGGAGGGCCCGTGGTAGACTCTGACTTGAAACCACATGCTCTATCATAAACACCAGCATTAAACAGAGCAAAGGGGTGGCCTCCATCCCCGCACTCCAGACAGCACTGGGCTCCAGAGCGGCGATTTTCAACCTGTGTGCCGCGGCAGCCGCGCTGGTGTGCCACGACAAGTTTTAAGACGTGCACTGCCTACTTAGTCAGGGGCACTGACCACTTTCCCTTAGATTGTCAAATTAAAAAATGACAAGAGCCAACACAGCAATAGTCATCCAATGTAAATGAAGCAAAATTATACCTATTTTTTTGTCAGATTGGCAAAAATTATTTTTTTTTTGGCTGTGCTACAGAATTTTGGTAATTAGTTTAGGTGTGTATGACAAGCAAAAGGCTGAAAATCACTGCTCCAGAGAACAGGAAAAAGTATAAATGTGATCCTTATCCTCAGGGGTTAATTATATTCTCCTCCTTGACAAATATACCAGTAAGTCACTTGGGGACCCTTGGGGTCACTTGGGGAAAGTAGGCTTGGGGACCCTTACTTTCCAAACACAGGCAATGAACACAATGATACGTGCCAAACAGAGCTCGGCGCTTTCTGTGTAGTGGGGGAAGTCCTCTCACCGCCCCCCTGATGGTTTCGCCAGACTCACTTAAACCAGCGATTTTCAACCCTTCTCATCTCATGGCATACATAAACTAATTACTAAAATTCTGCAAGACACCAAAAAATATATATTTTCTCCTGACCCAACAAAAAATAGGTATAATTTTGATTGATTACTAATAATATTAGCACAAATATCTACCTTTTTTTGCTCCAAAGGGAGTTTTTAAAACATCAAGTGCCTGTATTTGTATATAAGGATCTCTGGTACCAAGAATTGATCAATCAGATGCAAACTTATTATGCAACAGGACCAGTAAGATGCATCTCCATTACAGGACCTATCTGTCTCTGTTTACGGCTCAAGACAGGGCTTTCACACCAGACGGCTGTTGTTGTGTCGCTGGTTCTCATTTCTTTATCTGACAATCTAAAGGGAAGAGGTCAGTGCCCCTGACTTAACAGTCAGTTACTGCATGCTTTAAAAATTCTTGCAGCACCCCAGTTGAAAACCCCTGAGTTAAAGAACAAGAAAACTTAGCCTCAGAGATGTTAAGTAACTCTGAAAGATCACTAATCAATTATCTTAATCAACAGTGGTGGAGTTAGGGCATGGACCTAAGTCTGATGAACCCCAAAGCCCACTACACAGTGTTCTTCCCAGCGTGGCCCTGGGACCCCCAGCATCACTCACCAGGGCACTTGCTAAAACTTCAGATTCCTGGTCCCGCCACCACCCCCATGTAATAACTCAGAATCTCCAGAGATGGAGCTCCAGGATCCTTATGTTTTAAAAGAACTCCCAGATGCATCTAATCAAGAACCAAGTTTAAACCACTGTAGTGCCCCCACCAGTGAGTGGCCAGAGAAAAGCAGCCTGGCCTTTGACAGACAGACAACAGATATACATATACATGTGTGGCAACGAGCGTGATGTGTGTGTGTGCTGCTCAACACTCATGCCAGCATGCAACCTCACATACTACCCTTCAAAATCATCTTTAGGGAACCTATACTCCAGTGGTTCCTAGCGTAAAGTTTCCAGAACTCAGGAAGCCCAGAAAGATAATCATGCAGATCTCCAAGTCTATTTTAGTCCTTCAAAGGCCAACAGAAATTGTACATTTATCTCCAAAAGACTAAGTAAAGGTTGAAGTAAAATGTCTTTCAAAAAGGAAAAATTTAACTGTTAGCCACTTAGCATATACAGTGTGTCTGGAAGTAAAGTGTTTAAAGCCACGCTGAAAACGTGTGGGGACAGTGTGACACACGCCCAAGCAGCCGTGGTGTTCAAACGTCTGAGCACCCCTGCTTGGTGCTACCTCACCACTGCACACTACAGCAGAAAGTGCCCCTGCTTCATCTCCTTGGTACACAGAACAAGTATTTCCCAGACTGATCCCTAACCTTAGTTTTCACACTTAGTTCTTAGCCTGTCCCAAACATCAAGCATACCTTTTCAAAGGAACAAAGATTTGCAAACACATGCGATGGTCAAAGAAAGTTATGTGTAGGTGCTCTGAAGATAAACAGTATTTTGAAATGTAAAACCCACTAAGTAACTAATTTGAAGGTCAAACATGTCTTTAGATGTGCAAATGCCTAAGTTTCACAACTTGTAGTCACAATTCATACAGTCAATTCACCAAGTTTAAAATCCAAGAGAATATAAGATTTTATTGAATCTATACCAAAAAAAGAACCTGACCTACACATTACTTTAACCAGCTAACTCGACTGAAAGCATGAACTGAAGTGATCATTCCCAGTACCCACCTGGTGCCATACCTAGTTATTACGATATTATTGACTATATTCCCTCTGCTGTAGTTTATGTGCCTATGACTATTTTCTAACTACCAATTTGTACTTCTTAATCCCTTCAATTTTCACCCATTCCCCTCACCCCCCTTCCCCTCTGGAAACCCAGAAGTATTCTCTGTATCTATGAATCTGTTTCTGCTTTTTTCATTTATTTTGTTCTTTAGAGTCTGCATGTCTTTGTCTGACTTACTTCACGCCACACAATACCCTCTAGGCCCATCCATGTCGTTACAAATGGTAAGATTTCATTCTTCTCTACGGCAGAGTAACAGTCCACTGTGGATATACATTTTCTGCATTTTCTTTATCCACTCATCTATTGATGGGCACTTGGGCTGCTTCCATATCTTGGCTATTGTACATAACGCTGCAACAAACACAGGGATGAATATGTCTTTTCAAATTAGTGTTTTGGGTTTCTTCAGATAAATATCCAGAATGCCTCTAATAACTGGGTTATACACATGAAATAACATAATATGTCAACTGTAATTAAAAATGAAAAGTTGTAAAAAAGAGAAAAGAAAATGAACTGAACAAAGACAAGTAAATACAGAAAGAAGAGATGAGAAAAAAACCTAAGGAAAGAAAATGCTGTAAATAAGCAAAAGAGAAAGCACAAATCAAGAAGAAGAAATGAAAGAAACAGAAGACAGGCTATGCATATAGCGAAAAGGAGTAAGGATGCAGGAGTTTCAGAAGGAGCTGGCAAATGTTTTATCACAATCTGCAGTTCACTTGAGCCACAGGCTTCAGATTACTATCATCTCCTATTAGCTCCCACAGAAAAACTAATTAGCTAGTTAGCCCTTTATCTTTAAACCTCCATCCTCCTAGATGAATGGGATGACCGGGAAGGTGAGGTGTTACCAAGACGCTGGGATCCAACTCCTAACTCCTGCCACAGTCTTAGGAACTCCCACAGCGTTTGTAGAACAAAAGGTGCAAATGAGCAGCTCATACAGTCACATTCAGTCTACACACTTGATTCCATAGCCCACAGCCCATTCTTTAAATAATTGAACAAGGTGCCAACACTTAAAAAAAAAAATGGGAGACTTCACATAAAAATCTTGATTTCCAGGAAAAAAAAATTGAGGCAGTAAGAGCAAGCCACATCCCCACTTGCCGGGGTGGGGCCTGCAGCAGGTGGCAGCTGTCCTCTTCAGATCAGCATGTGCCCTTTGGTTTGCCACAAGTTTGTCCACAACTAGACCTCCTCATCTTACACTGCCCACGGCCTGTGCCACACGTGTGCCTGACTTTGTGGCTCCTGATGTGCTGATCCATCCAATAAGCAAGCCCAGCAGCTACAGGGTATCCTGAAACTGATGACCTCCACACCCACTGCGTGTCACCGTCCACTCCCAGGTCCCACCCTGGAATATTGACCACACCTAGAGCTGCTTCCTTTTGCACTTGCTCAACTCCAATATTCCGGATCTAGCCATGACCTCTCCCATGGCCTTCTCCCCACTATTTGTTCTGTGACCACCCACCCCCTGCTGGAACTCCCTTCTTTCTCTGCCTAAATAGCATCCCAAATACTTGTTCATCAGAAACTTCAGTTGACTCATGCCCTCTTGTCCTGCTCCCCTCTATTCTGCAGGTGGAACTGGCTCTACAGTCCACCTTTCTGTCCTAGGCCTGCAGGATTGGGACTCCAGAGAAAAAAATGGAGGGTTGCAGCACCCAAAATTCACACCAACCCCAGCAATGCCCCATAGCTCCTCTCCACCTTCACCGCCCCAGAAGCAGCCCTGTTCACCCTCCGCCTCCTTTCCTAGCACACTGCCCTATCTATCTCATCCTTGGTTGAAAATAACTGAAGCCACCAAGCTTGCTCTTTTATTTATCCACATGCGTCCTTTCCTTCGCTCCTCAAATTCTGACGGTGGAACCCAGTCACTTGAACTAAACACTCAACTGTTAACCTGGACCCCTGAAGCCACCAGACTCTCCATTTTCAATTCAGTCAATCGCTAAAGCCTGCTCCTGGTTTGCCTCTCCATCTCCGACCTTGTTCCCTTCAAATCCATCCACGAGCTGCCACCAGGCTGAGCTCTCCAAACTCAAGCCTGACAAGACACTTCTGGATTTCAACTCCGTTGATGACATACTTCTACCTACAAAATAAAGGCCAAGCTCCTTAACCTGGCATTCATGCTGCCTGCCCCTTGACAACCTCTCCTTAAACCCCAGGCTTCCAAGAACTCCTTGCTGTGTGGTGCCCCTGCCCTCCAGCTCCAGGAAGCCTGTGCTGCCAGCTCCACAACACAAGCCTCATCACAATTTGCTCAGGTATCCGGTGCCATCACCAAACCCTGACACCTAAAGTCAGGGTCTGTCACTCACTTTTGCATCACCAGTGCCTAATAACACAGCAGGACTTCAATGCATGTTAGCGGCAGGAGGATCCAAGCACGCCACCAGAGTGGGTCTGCCAAATTACCGTATGGCATGAAAAAGCATCAGCCTATCAAGTCGGAGCCAGCCAGCCAGGTCATTTCCCATCTGAATGACCTAAGTAAAGAGCTCAGCCTCAGTCAGTTTTCTCATCTGTAAAACAGGACTTTTAAAAACCCTCCCATATAAGGCTTACATGAGGACCAAACAAATTCTATTTAAGTGCCCCGTGGTCCATCTGGCATACCACAGGCAGTCGGTAAAGAGCTCCTGTTAGTTTTTTCAAAATAATACCTAAGCGTTCATTCCGCTCTTCCAAGGGGAGGGCAGGTTATCCAGTGTGTGGGCAGCCCAGGCCCAAGGCTTCGGAAACACTTCCTGCCTTCTGGCCATTTTTCTCCTCATTAACACCTCTACTAAGAGGCCAGAGGGAGAGGAGCCCTCCTTCTGTCAACATGACTAATGGTGTGTTATCTTTCTGGGCTACTGTTGACCCGCTGCCAGCAGGACAGGCTGACTCAGACAGCACAGCCCTGCCCCTCCCTCTCAGGTGGACGGAAAACAAATGCAGCATGCCTGGGGAGCGGGCTCTGCGTCTGTAGCCACAGCCCCTCTGGGCAGGAGGTGCTGGGCTCAGACTCAGTGAGCCTGCAGCTATACTGCTGGCATGGGCAGAGCCTCAGAATAACTCGTTATGCCAAGGTGCAAGGAGAAATATTTGAGGATTCGTGCATCCAAACTACTGCATGAAAAATATAAAATTTTCATACAAAAATACAAAAAATATACATTTGCAATGCAACAGAAATTTTTTAAGGATTTCCTGTATATAAGGCCCCATATTCCTTAATGCCTGGAACAGAGGCACAAAAAGTAAGCCCCTGATCACAAAATAACAGAAACAAACAGATGCACGGCTAAGTCAGACCCTAATAAACAGCATGAGAGTTGTGAGCTGCAAGGGGCTAGAGGACACTGAGACTGGGCCATGACTGTAGATCTGGGAGGGCTTCACAGAGGAGGCAGCATCGGCACTAAAGAAGAGCATTTCCAGCAGGGCACAGACCATGGACAAAGCCTCAGAGGTCTGGAACACATGAGACCACCAAGTCATAGAAATTTAACTATTAAAAAGCACATCAGAATTTAACAAGAATTTTAACATTTTGAAAATAAGCATATGTGGTCATTTAATCTTTATAAAGCCCTGTTTGCTTATGTTTTTCTTCTCTCAAAAATTTCTCACACATAGTGAGAACAAAATCTAGGAAAAATGTGTACATGCACAAGCTTTTTTTTTCCAAAGAGAACTTTGAAACAGAAATTATTCTTGCTACAGACTTTTCCTGAGCAGATGGTCTCTGAGATTTTGGCAGAGGACAGAGGGTTCACTAGAGACATAACACTACCTACTACCTGCTGCTGAGAAGGGTGTCTGCAAGAACAAGGCAGGCTCACACTGTAGTCTCTCCTCCTTCTTCCTGCAGCAGACGCTGCACCCCACACCTATTCCCAACTCCCTCATTCCCAGTCCATGCCTTTCTTGCCTACCTGCCTCCCACTACAGAGGGGAAAAACTAGGGCTGGCCCTGGGACTCTGTCTATGTTTTTTGCTAGGATGCCCCTCCATGAGCAGCCCCAGGAGAGAGGCCCAGGAAGTCCCACAGAAGTGACACCAGTGCCCACTGCCAACCTGCTAAGCCAACCCTAAAACCACACTCTCCCGAACCCAGGCTTCCTGCCCTGTGCGATCACTAAACACCTCTCTCACTTAAGGCGGTTCAGGTTGAGATGTGTGTTATCTGCAGTCCAGAGTATCTTAAATACATACACTCCTGCTTCTCCAAGGTTGAACCCTCTCTCCAAAAGGAGAAAACTACCAGTGAACTGAAACCACAGAAGTTACCGGACAATGCTCTTCAACCAAATTTACTTGGAAACTACACCTGAAAATTGAAATAAAACATTTTAGAACATATAAATTTTAAAAGACCACAAAAACTGCACACCACACTCAATAACTCTCTGCTATATTTATCTTACAAAATGTCCTTACACACCTTTTCTTTTTAAACAGTAAATTATTAAAGAGGGGTACAGACGGGTAAGGCTGAAGAGTAGGGGCTGGATTAACTTTTCTCCTGGCCTCTGTGTACCTTCAGTGAACCACGAGTTACTGCACCAGAGATGCAGGGCATAACACTCCCCCGTCCCTCCTCTGGCCATTTTAGAATGAAGTTATATCGAGAATCTGGTATGGGAATAACCATAACCTGATACCAGGTAAGGGGAGTCTATTGTAAAATGCATATTTTCCATTAACTTAATCTTGTTAGCATTCATTTGCTAGGGTACTGGCATATGTATAGTTCCAGAAAGTACATCAGAACCTCTTACTAATACTGACATTTATAGTCAGGACTAATAACTGCCCACCAGCTAACACTGCGATATCATGCTTTGACAACAGAGATAGTATACTAGCTGAATCATTATGAGCGGGATTATAATGGGGGCACCGCTATGATAAAACCAGGGCTCGTTATGTTCAGTAAGACTCCCCTCCTTTTCCCAAACAGATGTGTTTCTCAGAGTGTCCAAGGGCACAGCTGTAAGTTACTTTCTAAAGGTAAAAAATCCAGCACCAAAAAAATGGGTGCCACTAATCTTCTTTGACAGACTATGCTTGAATGAGCACATTAATATTTATTTGGTAAGCCAATTCTTTTTTTTTAAAGATTTTATTTATTTATTTTTAGACAGAAGGGAAGGAAGAGAGGGAGAGAAACATCCATGTGTGGTTGCCCTTCACGTGGCCCCCACCAGGGACCTGGCATGCAACCCAGGCATGTGCCCTGACTGGGAATCGAACCGCGACCCTTTAGTTCGCAGCCCGCGCTCAATCCACCAAGCTACGCCATCCAGGTAAGCCAATTCTTAAAATAATATTTCAGCTCAGTAGTCTTTTTCTTAATGATGTGAAAATAACCCAGGAGTCTTGGGTGTCTCTCTATTCCCCTTTACAGACCAGACACGCTCCTGGCTCATCGGGTGGCTTTTGGTGCAGACGACACAGTCCCCCCAAGTGTGACCCGTGGTTAGGAAGAATGGCTCTTAAACCAAACTACATCAGTTTGACCCCCACCTCTGCTACTTATTAGCTGTGTGACCTTAGCTAATTAATTTGTCTCTGTGTCCCAGCAATGTCCTCAGTGGTAAAATAAAGCTTTTTACGCACAACGAAGCTACGACTGCTGTGAGGTTAAATGGGCTGACTGTGGGAAGAACGGCGCAAGGCGCACTGCCCCAACGACGTTTGCTGTCTTCACTGCGATTATCATCGCCAGGCCTCCTACCCTAGTTCTGGGTCTCGTAAATACATTCGCCACGCCCCAACTCCAGTACTGACCAGTTCCTACACTGTCATATTCTCTTTTCCAGTCCTCCTTAACCCGGGAAATGGCTCTGCCATCCCTCACGTTGATAAAACCAAAAACCTACATCCCATACATCATCAGGTCTTGTTGACTTTACCCCTAAGACATATCTCATTGCCAAATAAACCCAGTGATAATTTCAAACAGTCACCTCTGATTCGCTTGAATTCATTTAAAAAGGAAACAAGTTCTAGTCAAGTTGCTCATTTTACCTCACTTCTGAAAGCTAGGAAAATGCAAAAGACACGGGGGAAAGAATTCAGTGTTTAAAGGTTGTTGCGGGGTGGGGGTTGTCTGTGTCAACCAAAGAAAATCGGCTGATCTGTTCCCCTGAATTGGCTGTGGGAATCAACAGGTGAAGTATGTGGAACAGCCCCTCCTTATCATCTAATCCTTGATTATAATGATTAAGCCCAGACTTAGGGTTCTACTAAACCTCAGTGAGCAACCTCACAAAGCACGTGCAAGTGATAGACGGTCTCCTAAGGTTAGTGTTGTGGCATCAAGTCATAAAAGTTTCATAAAATCACCATCCGAAGAAGTCAGAATTCAAAGGAACCTTGAACATCACTGACATCATCCCTTCATCACTCAGAATTGTAAACTAAGGCTCAAGAGATTATGTGATTCACCCAAGGTCACAATGCTAGTGTGGGACAGAACAGGGACAAGAACCCAAGGCTGACTTCACTCCAGCATGACGCCAGCCGTAAGTGCAAGAGCTGCAGAAAGCCCAGCTCTTCCCGGAGGCATCTTCAAGCTCTCACTGATAGGTCTGGCTCAAACCCATTTCTAAATGCACTCCCCAACAGGGCTGGAAACTACCCCAGGAATGCTATTCAAATATATATTAAATGTCTGCTCTGTGCCAGCCACCCTGTGAGGCAGCAGGAATGCAAAGAAGAAAAGGTGTGCAGCTTTAAGGAACTCACTTTGATGGGGGACAGAGATAATTACAAAGAGGTAGGAGTAATGACACAGGTGTCTCCAAAGACCAGAGAGGAGGGAAGGAAACACTTCCTGGGTCCCACGGGATAAAGAACAATGTGCCAGGCAGAGAAGTAAAGAAAGAGAACCTGACAATAGACAGAGGAAGAACAATGAAGACTCAGAAGCAAGAAACAATATGTCAGTAACTAAGGGCAGCTAACTGTTGCTGACACCCAAGGTTCAAGTTGGAAAGAGAGGGGAGGTAAGGTAGAAGAGGGGTAGAGGACAAAAATGTCGCCAGGTTTTAGCCTGCAGGTGTGAGAAGCCAGTGCAGCAGGAAGTCATGCCATCACATCTGTCTTTTAGAAAGATCACTCTGCCCAACTACCGAGGAAGGATTTGAAGGGGACAAGAATGAAGGAGTTTGAGCCTCTACCATAAAATGGTCAAGAATGGTAACAACAATGATGAAATTTTATTGGGTATTCTCCATATAAAAAACACTGTCCCCAGCATTTTATACGTCTTAAGTCATTAATCTTCATATACCTTCATGAGGTAGGGACTGTTATTGCCTTTCTTTTACAAATGAGCAAACTGAGGCACAGTGAGGCAGTTACTTGTCAAAGAGTCAAAACTAAGAGGTTAATCTCCTAACCATTGAACAAACTTTCTCTTCAGGCAAAAAAGTCAGGCCTCAACCAACACTTCACTGGAAGGGACAGGGGGAGGGGATGATCCCACAGTCATCACAACAAGTTAATGCCCAAGCTTCATGTCCCCCACCTCCTGCGCACTGCCCTGCCCTTCTGCTCCAGAAACTGAACCAAGTGAACCCACAGTAAGGATCTCTGCTCCATAACATCGTATCACAAAAGCTCCCTCTCTGCGGTGCTTGCCCTGCCCTACCTAGTTCATGACGCAGCACACACACACTACGCAACCATGTTACACATGCCCATCTGCACCTACCTTTAGTGAAAACCAGAGTCCTGCTTTCCTGACCGCCCCCCAAAGAGCCGATTCCAAGGGTCCACAGAAACTCTTGGTTGGCAGACCCCTACGGACCTGAGCTACATTAAGAATTTTATGATGCTAAGCTCCTCTCCCCAACTAAAGAGTGTAGGCTCTTTGAAGGTAAGAATTAGATGCCAGACTTCCAAAGACTGGAACAAATACCTGATTAACTGATGGAGGCCTCCCTGAAGGCTTGAACAGGCTTATGAGAAAGAGTCACCGTCAAGGACAAAGGGAGCAGAAACGACAGCACCAGTCTCCAGGCCTATTTTTCCAGCCCCCAGAAAGATCACAGGACTTGGAGTCAGGAGTTGGAGACATAACAGCCCGTGTTTTCATTTTGCCTTGAGACATCATTTTACCACTTTAGACCTCATTCCCTTAGCTGTAAGGTAGGTAGATTTCTGTAATCTCTAAGCCTCCATTCAACTGCTTTTTTAAAACCCTTTGACAATCTACCAACATCTGTTAAAATCTGTAAAATGAATACCCTTTCACCCAACAATTATGCTTCTTGAAATTTATCTTAAAGAACCATTTGCACAGGTACACAAAGTAATATGTACAAGAACATTTAATCCAGTGTGGTTCATCACTGCAAAACATTAGAAACAACTTAAGTGCCCAGCAATAGGGGAACAGTTAAATAAATCAACTGTGGTACAGTCAATACTACGCAACACGACAGCGCCAGCATCGCCATCGATACCTATTGACATGGAAGTTGTCCAAGACACAGTGTGAAGTAAAAAAAAAAGGCAAGTGGCAAAGCAATTTCTATAGTAGGAATCCTTTGTTAATTTTATTTCTTTTAAAGATTTTATTTATTAATTTTTAGAAAGAGGGAAAGGGAGGGAAAAAGAGAGGGAAAGAAACATCAACATGTGTTTTGCTTTTCGCACACCCCCAACTGGGGACCTGAACCACAACCCAGGCGCGTGCCCTGAAATCTAACCGGCAATCTTTTGGTTCACAGACCAGCACTCAATCCACTGAGACATACCAGCCAGGTCCTATATTAATTTTAACAATAATAAATATATGGTGGTGTGTGAAGAGAAAAAAATCTAAAAGGATACATTCTGACATTGTTCATGGGAATCAAGGAGAATGTCACTTTTAAAAAATTGTTTGAATTCTTTGAACCATCCAACACAGTAATGAGATAAAAACAAGGCCACGCCATGGTCCAAAACCAGGCCACTTGCACTAACAGCATGAGCCTCAGGGGTCTCAGCATCTTCTCAATGAAATCAAGAATCTTCCAAATCAAGTACAGCAGTCAGTGCTCAGGTCACATCCTCAGAGGTTCAGAAACTACTTTCTGGCCTTCACAACTGTTCATCAGACTTGAGCTCCTAGTTTCCACCTCAAGTCAGCTGCCAGTCCCTCCTGATGACCTTCTCCCAAGAAGCGGGCGAGGACTGTGGAAAGAAAAGTGACTAGAGTGGTCAGGGTGGACGGAGTCCTCTCCATCTGGCCGTACTATCCAGTGATCAGCCTGGAGCACGTGGTAATTAGGCGTGACACCTCCTTCCACCCACCAAACGACATCAGTTCCTCAAAACAGAAATGTCAAATTTCTTCCAACTGAGTCAATTTCTCTTCCATCTATAAGTTACAGCCTAGATAAAAGAATTCTTCAAAATAATGAGAATAAAGATTTTTTAAACAGTCCATCTTCAAGGAGATCAAAGTATTTTATACTACACATACACACACCATTAGATTTCTAAAATACCACATGCAATAGTAAATTACCATTCCTGTCCACTAAATAATACCCATGAAAAAGTAAATGGATATCCAGAAGTTTCTTCTATGCATTTACTAAGATCTGGCCCATGATCTCATCATTCCTCATAACTATCATATGAAGTAAAGGACAAACACTTCTAGCCCTGAGTTCCCAGCAGAGTCCTCAAATAAGCAAACTTTCCCTGAGCAGAGAGAGAAGACTGCAGTGCACACTAGATTCTCACCCAAAAGGGCCCAATGCCTCTCTGTTCCATAGCATGGAAAGATCATGGTTGGGATTTTTGTCATCATGGCTGAGAAATGTTTACACTGCTATTTCTGACTGTCTAGCATAAATATCAGCTATGCTTTACCCTCAAAACTTCAAGTCTCTGGTAAAGGGTCCTCCTTAAGGAAATCCCAAGTACCTACTCATCATAGTACAGAAGCTGCAAATTCTGGCAGCAAGGATAATGCACTGGAAGGTTATGAGGAGGGTTGAGATAGCCCCTTCTGACTAGAAGCCACTGGGGAGGGAGGAAACTGTGGAAGCAGGCTCACTTTGTTAGTTCACCGGCATGACTCGACGGTGTCAACTCCAGAAAAGCTTTATTAAGTGAACAGTTTTAATTTTTCTCAAAGAATTGAGCTACTGATTTAAAAAGACATGCCAGCAATAAGTTGATTTCCAAGTTATTTTAAATAACAAAAATGGTCCAAGTATTAGTCTTTTAAAGCATCAGCAGAGGATGACAAAACTAGAGTTCATGATACAGTACACAGAGTGCACAATCATGTTGCTCAGAAAAACAGAATCCATAAGGTTACCAGTGTTACTGTGAGTACATTTTTATAAACTTGACGACCACATCTATCTGAAACCAAAAATAAACAAACTTTTCCCATCCATAGCACATCTGGCTGTCATCTGCCTCCCAAGTCAATCCTACGTAAAAACTTGCCAGGATTGGCCCTGGTCAGTAGCTCATTTGGTTACAGCATCATCCCAATACACCAAGGTTGAAGTTTTAATCCCTGGTCAGGGCACATACTAGAAGCAACCAATGAATGCATAAATAAGTAGAATAACATGCTCTGGCTCGTGTGGCTCAATGGATTGAGCAGCGGACTGAGAACCAAAGGGTCGCCAGTTCCATTCCCAGTCAGGGCACATGCCTGGGTTGCAGGCCAGGTCCCCAGTAGGAAGTGCGCAAGAGGCAACCACACACTGATGTTTCTCTCCTTCTTTCTCCCTCCCTTCCCCTCTGTCTAAAAATAAAAAAAAAATAAATATTAAAAAAATAAATAAATGGAATAACAAATCAATGTCCCTTTTTCTCTCTTTAAAATCAATTTTTTAAAAAAGAAAAAAAAACTTGCCATGTCTTAGGCAGCAATTCACAAACTGAATGCAGACGCACCCCATAATCAAGGAAAACATGTCCACAAATATAAGATAAATGCTTCACAGTGTCCCCTAAGGATTGATGAAATGCCTCAGGTGGTTGGCCCAACATGGAACGTGGCACAGAAGAAAGAGCACTGGACCAGAAACTCCCAAGCCATCCCCCTGCCATCCCGCAGGTGCCGTTACCCTTTCCTCTGGCCTACACCTCTGCGGGGGCTCGTGACGTATCTCCCTGACACCCTACTTTACCGTGACCCAGAATTCTATCTCTGCAACAGACATCTAATGGTACTGTGCCTCTGCTTACACACCATCCATGGGCCACCTCTGCCTACAGAACATCTCCTTAGCAAAATTCCCCTCACTCACATACCCTCATCTCAGCCACCTGGAAAGAATTGGTTTTAGCAACAGCGACATGTGTTTTCCCCTCCTTTCAGTCTAGTGTGAATGTCACCATCTCTAAAGCCTTCCCTCAGCTCCCCAGAGAATGGGAGAGACCTCAACGTTGTCACTGGAGTCTGCGACGGCTCCCTCCTCAGCATGTCACACTGCCACACCTCCTTTCTCCCAGGTGGGCTCCCAGGTTGTGAATGCACACGGAGCTGGAATCAAATGCTCACTCCAGAACTGACCTTGACCAAGTTTGTTTGTTTCTTTCTTTTGCCTTTTTATTTTTTTAAATTTTTTAATTATAGTTTACATTCAATATTATTTTTATTAGTTTCAAGTATACAGCATGGTGGTTAGACAATCACATACTTCACAAAGTATTCCCCCTCATACTTCCAGTACCCAACTGGCATCTTACATAAGTTATTAAAGTATTAGTGACTATATTTCCTATGCTGCACTTGACCAAGTTTCTTAGACAAGCCTCTTGAATAACTTTCTTAAATAAGTCTCAGTTACTGCATTTGCGAAACTGAAAATATAATGGCTCAAGTGAATTGTTATTCAGTTTAAGGGAGTAACAATTTATGTAGAGCACTTAATACACTGTTTGGAGCTCAGTAAAATTTCAGTAAGTGACGGCTATTACAATTATTATTAATATGCAGCAGATACTCATTAAATGTTTCTTAATCAAAGAGACTCTAAGTTTACAACTTCTTTAGGTCTGTTCCTCACCTGGAAAGTGTAGGGGAAAGGAGAAGGAAGGGGGCAGGCAGGTAGGAAAAAAAGTCATAAAAGAACCAGAAAACAATTAAGTGCTAAACTGTGTAATAATGACAGTATACCTGCCAAGTGAGAACTCTTTCCCTAACTTGAGAAATGTGTGATCACCACTATAAAGGGAAAGCACTCTCTTGGACTCTCTTCCTCCTAAGCTGTCTTAAATTATTTTTATTACAATGTAATTTAAGTATGTCCAAACATCAAACTAGGTAGGTCCTCCCTATGCTTAACTCTTATAAAACTGTAATGTGAAGCAATTTAAAAATCTGGTAAAAACCAATAAAAGATAACTTGACATTTATTTAACATGACAGATGACGGTGATGCAATTTCACAGACACGGCACGGCATGGCTGCTCACAATGTATTAAATACAACACCACCTCAGAGCAGGTCCTTGAAACTCTGCATGGCTACCCCACCACGGGCTCTGTGACCCCTTCGGCTAGTCGTCACTCTGTGAAACCTTTGTTCACACAACCTCCAGCCATCATCCAAGCCAAACTTGTGATTTCTGCAGTGAGTCCACATCCATTCTCTTCCCCTTCGCCACAAAGGAGCACTAAATCAAACACGGACACTAAAATCTTACAGCACTCCTCATCTGTAAAGCCATCTAGATATTACAGAATCTGTTGTTTGTTTAATTATTTTTAAAAGACTAAAAAATTTAATTCTGGTTTTAAAAAATGAATCACAAGCTCCCAGGGAAAAAAGTCTTCAAGCTCCAGTTTAAGAAAAAGAAATGTTTTATAATAAAAGTGTCTTGCCGTAGTATCCAGAAAGATCTTAGTCATCTTAGACCTGTGAGCTCTTTGCATGCATTATCTCTTCAATCCCCACAAGAGTGCCATGAAGTGGGCACTACTGTCGCGTGTGAGGAAACCAAGGCCTGAAGAAAGCATCCTAGCGGTGGAGCTGCTATGAACTGATTCTAGCACCCTCCCTCTCTGCTCCTTCCCAACAAGCCCTAAGAGCCTCGGCGGAAGAGGACCAGCAATGAACAGCAGGAATCCAGGGGAAACCAGCCAGATAGGATGGAGAGACTGAGAGAGGACAGACAGCATTTTGAAGGAAAAAATGACAGGACTTAGTGACAAGATGAACGGCGAGAAGGTTAAGCCCATGGACCTGTGAGACGGGAAGAATGGCTGCCCCATCCTTCAGAAACGAAACTGGTGGGAAAAGCGGCCAGGTTAGGAGACAAGGCATGGTGGGTTAAAGACAAAAGGGACTTATTCCAATTGGGGTAGATATCCTCTTAATAATTGCACAGCTGGGGATGTTGAAGTCACATTCATAAATATTATTTTTAAAATATAGGGAGCTCAAAAGTGTCAAACACAGAAGAGGTAGAGAACAAAGACTGGCAGGAGAACACTGAATTGACTGACCGACTGTGTCATTACTAATTTCAACAGACCGGTGTACAGCAGAGTCAGACTTCGGGAAGGGGAATTACGACAGCTAGGAAACAGGGGCAGCCTTCCCGTGCCACCATGGAAGGACTCATTCCATGAGCAGTAGGCATGTGCGTACCCGCTATGTACCAGATACATACTGTCCTAGGTCGGGCCATGAACGAAATATCCTTGTCTTCATGGAGCTTATGTTCTAGCCGGGGAGACAAGAAAAAGTAAACAAGTATATAGTCTGGAGTCAGGTTTCAGTAAGTGCTCTGAGAGCTAGAAAAAAAAAAATAAAGCAGGACATGAGAAAGGATAAGGGGAAGGCGCAGGTGTTTGAAATAATGTCATCTGGCAATCATGGAAAGCACTTCAATTGAATTCTAAGAGGAAGTGAAGAAATGAAACCAGTTTTTATGGTATACAGGTAGAAAGCATTCACTCAAAATATCTGCTGCCCATTACACTGGCACACATATCTGAAGGTGTTCAAGAATCAGCGCACACTGAGGGGGAAACCGCTGACAATAAACACACAGAAGGAGTACAGAAGGGAAGGTGAGGATCTTGTAGAGGAAGACAAATCAACTTCACCACTAGATGATTTTCTGAAGTCATTTCCAACTTGAATATACCTGAGCATGTCAGAAAAGCATAGATGCTGGAGCGGCGATACACTTAAGAGAAAGAGGCAGAGGAGGAAGATTTGTGTTAGACTCAGCAACACTCATTCAATAGATACACAGCTGTTGATTAAGTAGGACCTACAGGGTGCTAGGCTCTGTGCTCTCAAGGGTGAGCGAAAACCTGGGGGCCACTCAAGGAAGTTCAAGTCTGACCCTCTCTGTTAATACACATCCCAAAGGGACGGAGCTGGGGAAGGTAGAGAGAAGCAGGTGGGTGGGAAAGGGATAGTGACACTATCCTCCAACTGGGGCCAGGCTGAAGGGCAGTGTTCTGAACCTTCCCACAGAACAGCAGCACTGAGAAGCTGTCACGAGGTGGAACCACTGCTGAGGACGGTTGGTGCAGGTTCAAGAAAAGGTCAGAAGATTAGGAACGTAACCATCAAGCTGGATAACTATGGTGCCTGCCCAACCCTGCGGTTACCACATCGGTACTAAAACCATCTGTCTCCCCACAAAGCTGCGAACAACTCATAGGAGACATACCTTCTTTCATCTATAGCAGATAATGAAGGGTCAATAAATGTTTGATTGAGGCCCAGCTTTAATGACGATGAAAATGGTTTGATGGGCGTGAGGCCAGATTCCCGCTAGGCTGGTCAAAGCTGTTATAGTTGGTGGACACATGTACAGGAGGACAAACGGCCTATATCTGCACCTGGTCAGCTGAACAGACCTGCAAAAGTCACTTCAATTCTTAGTCTCAATTTGTAAAATGAGGGGGTTGGAGCAAATCAGAGGTTGCAGACTTTCCAATGGAGAAGAGATGCTTTCCATCAAGCTGAAGCCTGGAAAGTGTATGTATCTTTGCTGTTGAGGTAGGGTTACAGGATCCCCCTTTTGGCTGTGCTTCCAAACATATAGAGAGAACATGCAGCCAGTATGGCCACCACCACAAGAACTTTGGAGATTTTTGAGCAAGAGAGGCCCACTGGTGATGTGGCAGGTAAGGAGACAGAGGTTGGCGGAGGGGGCAGGGACTGCAGTGAGCAGTGCTGAGTCATAAAGATATCAGAGGTGAAAGATCAGACGGCCCAAGGAGAGGCTTGAACTGTGAATGAAAGAGAGAGCAGGCTGACAGCTGGGGCTGCGGGGTGGGGGAGGGGGCCAGGCGGTTGGGGGGACCAAGGAAAAAAGAAAAAGAACTCACACACTCTGACAACAGTGTGGTGATTTCGGGGGGGGGGGGGGGGGGGGGGGGGACGAGGGTATGGGGGGATAAATGGTAACGGAAAAGAATTAAAAATGAACTATTAAAAATAAAAATAATTTTAAAAATTGAATTAAAATAATTATCTGTGTTTTCAGGGTTGCTGTTCATATCTGGCTTGCATACTCCCAGGTACCCAGGCATACAATAAGTCAAGGAGAAAGCGATTTTGTACCACCTGAAAACTATAAACTCATTTAAGAGCTGTGAGAGATACCACCCATAAGACCACCCTTAGCCTTTGAAAAAATATGTTCATTTACTGTATTTACAGGATGTAATAGGACTGTATTTTGAGCTTCTCAGAAGTTTCCATTTAGGACCAGTAGAAATCACTGACATTTCCAAAACCCATAATTCCCATACCAAGTGAAATCCCCAACATTACAGGAAAACCCACAACCTTTGCAGAAGGGAGTGAAAAGCCAATCTAGTCAAAAACAATTTTCTAGTTTTACAAATGAAAACAAACAAAAACACCACGAAGAGCACTGAAACATTTCTAGTTGTACAGCTTTTTACTCAATCTTTAATAACTTCATTCTGAAGCCCTTGAAAAGTATTAAATTACATATTCTATTGAATATATTTCTGGCAATTCACACCTAAAACTTATTACAATTTAAGGCAGTAAGTGAGCTTATGACTTTTAAGCTCAATTGGAGAAAGCTAAAGGCCAGATAAAACCATGAGTTTGAAAGTGCCTGCAAAATAATGAAAGCTTGAGAGAACTGGATGGCTCTGGTGCTTCTAAGCTAAATAAAGCCTGGGGGGCTTTGCAGAGATCCTAGTGAGGATAATCCCTCTGATTACACAGAGCAAAGCATCCAATCAATTCCACACGAACCAAGGAAAATTAATCCAAGAAGAATAACAACACTTGAAATATTGAGAAAAGGACACAGTTCTGCTTTTTAAAACTTAACTCTGTCAGCTCTGGAGACCAGATCAGGTCATTCTAACAAGTCAGAACATTTGAATATCGAGTGTTTCTGTGACGTCTTGGCTTTGTGTTAACTAAAGGACAAGCAAGTTATCTGCGTTCCAACGCTCAGGGCTTCAAGCCCTGTCCGGACTCCCAGAGGCCTCCCTACTTCCTGCACACCTTTGGATTATTGCACAGTGACTTCCTGTACATCCCTGGATTTGGGATACCTTCCTCTTAAGGATTACTCAAACTAAATTCCTGAGACAAGCTCGAAGCTTAAAAGTGTGCAGTCCCTGACCCACCATTAAAACACAGCCTGTGTAGCTCGACAAGTTCGGCCGCAGCGAACTGGTTCATTTACATAAAACGCACCACTGCTAGGGCACAAGTCAGCGGGCTGAGTGCGGCGGCTGCTGGAGAGGGGTCTGCTAGGCGGGCCCGCGGGGCAGAACCTCTGTGGCGGCGGCTTCCACACAGCAGGTCCACGAGGGCAGGTCCAAGCGGCAGGCACCTGGGCACCTGGGCACCTGCCCCAGCTCTCCAGGTGCAGCTCTCCTCCTGCCCCCGACCCCCACCCCCTCAACCTCGCGGCAGCTCCTGGGGCAAGGTAGGCCGGCCAAGCTACAGCTCTCCCAAGCACGACACGCTGCGATAAGGCCCGGAGCACATTCCTCCCAAGATGCACAGATAGAGCGGCTCACTTGCGCCAGCCCACCTTCTCCAGGACCTGCGCTGGCCAAAGAGGAGGCACTCCCGGGCCAGTGGCTGGGGAGCGGGGAGCCGCGTTCCGGTCCTTACAGCAGGAAACAGCCCGAGCCACCTGGTTCCTTACCTGCCCGGGCAAAATTGCCAGGTGTTAGTACCTAGGCGTGTACCTAAACTACTTATCTGCTCAGAATACTTCCCCAAATCGCACAGGCTCTAATGACTAATCAAAAAACATCAAGTCGATTTGTATAAAATGAAAAAAAACTTTCACGGGGCGAAGGGTGGGAGGGAATAGAAGGAAGAAGCAGGTGGATTCAGGTAGAGGTGGTTCCAGTGAGACCTGCCGGCCTGATCTAGAGGTGAAAAGAGGACAAGTGGAGAGCGGAGGGGCAGGAGAAGGGAGAGGAGGGGAGAGGGCTGGTCAGGCTCCGCCGCGCTCCCCCCACGGCGGCGCTCAGGTGAGGCCCGGCACTCACCTCGGGCAGCTCGCGGAGCTGGTTGGCGTCCAACAACAGCTCCTCCAGGCTGCGGGCGTAGCGGTAGATTTCCTCGGGGACGTAGACCAGCGAGCAGTGACGCTTGTCGATGGTCTCCACATGACGGTTGCACCGCCACAGGGGGATGCAGTGGAACATCGCCCCCGCCGCCGGGTCCCGAGCAGCGGAGACCCCGGGCTCTGAGCCCGCTCCGCCCGGCCGCTCAGCTCCGCCCGCTGGCCACACCGCGCTCGTTGGCTCCTGTGCTCTTTCGCTCCTCGCGCAGACCTTCGCGGCCCGAAACGCTCCCAGGAACCTCCGGCGGGAGCCACAGTCTCGTCCCAGCTCCCCGGCCCGCCAGCCGGTACGTCCCCTCCCACCCTCCAGTCTCCGCGCCGCGGCTGCTACTGCCGCGCCGAGCTTCCTACTCCCTGGCTCCGCGCGACTGAGCATGCGCGCTAGTGGGCGCGCGCCGAGGGCGTTACCGCGCCCGGAGATGCTCCGCTCCGGGTTTTCCTGGCGACCTGGACCAGGAGAGGGTCGTAGGGCCCTGCGGCCCCAGGGCTCCCTGTCCCCTTAATTAGACTAGGACTTGAGGAGTCTCTGGCCCTCTGAGGAAGCCAGACTGCGAAGGAGACTAGTGCAAAGATGAGGCAGGGGAGAGGCAGCCTGAGACGAGTAGGACAACTTTGATTTTTAGTTTTACTTAACGGGCTCTCCTCGCGCGCTCCCCTTCCCCAAAACAACTTTCCCTTCCGGGGTCAGGCTGGACCGCCCCGTGGCGTACCTTGTGCGCAGCTGGTGCCCGGAGCCACGGGATGCGGCGTGATGGTGAGGCGTCCCCGCCGCCCTGGCTGTTGCTTTCTTGGCCACTTGTGTGCTCGCTGTTGACAGAAGCCCCAGAGTGTGAGTCCCGCACGGTGGCCCGGCCCTTGCAGTGCCCTCTAGTCCGCGGGCACCGCCTGCAGGCTGTGTATCCTGGGAGTACATCTTCAGTAGTCACTGTTTATTTACGTAGTAAAAGGAAACCCCCATGCCACCAAAAGCATAGGAGTGAGAGAGCCTGAGAGATTCTCATAGGTGGGGATGTACCCCAGCAGGGGCTCAAATGTAAAAATGAGCTGGCAAAGGTGAATTTCTGAGCCTGTTGTCCCTAGCCAGATGTTTGGCTCCTGGCGTGTAGTCTGGGCTGATGTGGAGGTACAAGCCGTGGGAGGTGGTGCACATCACGCAGGGACTGCCTGATGAGCATCTCCATCCACCTCCTGTTGTCTGCACCAACACCCAGTCCCTTGCAAAGGGTATTTTGCAGTCCAAGAAACAGTAGCTGGGAGAACCCTAGAGGGAATGGATAATAACGACCATTCTTCGACCCGGATTCATACTCAAGGACAAGGGCCAGAACCCTAAATTGCCCCTCTGCCCCTGTAACTCTTCGTATCACACTCGCAATCTCGGAATAACAAAACTGACTCTTTCATAAGGGGTTGCCCACCAGATCAAAGCCAATCACATGGATGGACTTGTGACTCTTCTGGCTGCCCCCTAGTCCTCAGACTTTCCTCTTCCAGTGCACTCAAATACCAGGTTTCACCTGTCACCTTTGCCACCCTCATTTCCACCTCCTGCTGCAGAAGATAAAATCTACAGCCACCGAATCTGCACTTCTGCGGGAGACTAAAAGTTAAGCATGCTGAGTGGCCAAAGGAAATTTTCGTCTGAAACACTTTTTTTTTTTGGCAAGACATGTGGCTTCACAGACTCTCCTCTTAGTTCCAACTGCACAAGATGGTTCCCACCACCATCCTCCCCACCCCCATGAATGGGAGGAGGACTCTTTATTTCAACTCTACTAGGAAGGTATTTCTACTCAAGCATTATCACCTTAACTCTTTAAACCCAAGCAATCCCTAAACTCCATTGCCCTGCCCCCTTTTCACTCTCCTTTGCTTGTTCTTGTGTAATTCCTACATTCTCAGGAAAGGTTATCTGGACTTTGAATCTTAGCCATCTTTTTTCATTCTTGCATTCCAGAAAACCACTTTGCGCCACCTTTAGCAGAAAGCTGTGGCTCCTGACAGTCTGAGTCTGCCATTGTAGTAAGCAAGCCACTGTCTTTGCAAACTTTTCAAGTGCAAAAGGAAGGAAGGGAAGGAAAAGGGAAAGGAAGCCTCCTTCATCTTAATCTTCAATAGGCTTCCAGAGAGTGTCACACTAGATTGTTTTAATAAACACCAAATGTGTTTCAAAGATGTGGCTGGTCTTTTTTAAAATTAAAATTTCACTAAGCATTCCCTGTGTGCCTCTCCATGGTGCTTACATGTCCTTGCATTATGTTATCACCTTAATCCCAAGGAGACTGTGACCCCTTGGAAACCAAGAAAAGTCTCACTTGCTTTGTAGATCCCTGCAACTACCACAGTGCCAGATGCACAGTTATATGACCAGCAAACCGATGCTGACTCTATGGAAAGTCAGTGGCAGAACTCTTGACTTCCTTTGTTTCCAAAGATCTGCCAAGACTTTGAAACATTAGTCTAGTAAGAGGGGGGAAAATTGAAAATACTTTGTCAACTGAAGAATAGGGAATCAATTTTTTTTATCCTTCTAAAGAATAAGTTTTCCATGTTGATATAATTTCTAGTTTCTTTCCCATATACAAGTGCATTTTATACAGAATGTAAACAAAATTTAAAAGATCATCTAAAGCAACTTCTTTTTGGATAGTGCAATTCATTCATGTTCAGTGTAAACCATTTTTCACAGCCTTTGGTGCTGGAGAGGTCTAGATTTAAAATTTGGCTCAGCTACCTATAGCTTTGTAGAGTTGGACACATTGCTTAACTTTTATAAGCCTGAGTTTCATCAATCTCAGATGAGGACAGTGGTCCATGGGTTGTTATCAGAATTAAAGGAGATGATGTAAATAAAATGCTTACCTGAGTATCAGGCACACACTGATTGTTTCAATCAATAAATATTCAGTATTCAGTGTGTTAGCCAGCCTTCTGGGTGGCCCCCAACTATTTCCATCTCCAGATTGGTCTGTGTACTCAACTTCTATCTTTGTGTCCGTCAGATCTCTCACTTTTGGGAAACCAGCTCTGTGTTGAGAAGCCCAGTAGAGAGGTTCACATGGCAAGGAACTGAGGACTGCTGACAACAGCCAGCAAGGGACTGAGACATCTTGCCAATAGCTGTGTGAGTGAGTAATCTTGGAAGTCAATCGTCCAGCCCCAGTCAAGCCTTCAAATGACTAGCACCAACCAATAGCTTACCTGCAACCTCAAAAGAGGCGCTGACCCAGCACTACTCAACCAAGCTGCTCCTGGATTCCTAGCCCTCCGAAATTGTGCAAAACACTGGTTGTCATTTACGCTGCTAAGATATGGGGTAATTTCTTACGTAGCAACAGATAACTAAAAAATATGCATACTGTGTACAACGCGTTGTGCTAGATATAATGAACCAGATAGGCCTTGCCCTTATGAAGCTTATACTCGGAGGTTAGGAGAATGATGAATGCTAAATTAATGTTGTTCTACCACTAATTTTGTTGAGCATGATTGTTGACGTTAACTTTTTTAAATTGAAAGTCCAACGTGATAGCTGGTAAGATAGGGACAGAACGGGGATTCAGAGATTTCAGCATGTGAATTTCACAGTGAGACGCCACCGCCTACCCATCCGGTAGAATGGTTAAAAAAAAGATTGACAGTCAAGTGCTACTGATGATACGGAGCAACTGCGACTCATGCATTTCATTGCTAGTGGGAGTGTAAAATGGTAAAACTACTTTCAGAAAATAATTTGGAAGTTTCTTACAAGCATACACCTACTCTAATGATCTGGTCATTCTACTCCTAGATATTTATACACAAAATAATGAAAACATATATTTATACAAAGACTTTTTTTTGTTTTCAGTTATTTCATTCTTAACTGAACTGCTTAGAAGCTGAACTACACCTGCATAATTAAGGGATCAGCCAGAGATATAGATAGTTTATATGCAGAAATTGAAGGTTTCACAGGCTCAATCCATTCTGAGGTTTCCCTTCTCACTTCTCAGCTACTGTGGTCACCCCAACTCTGACCTATGGATCCTCGAGTCAGTCAGACTGCTCTAAACATTAACTGTTTTAAATTATACATTAAGCTATATCTGTTTTATGCAGTGGAGAACCGTGGCTTTGCATGTCCGAATCATAAAAACAGAAAACTCACCCCCTGGTATTTCCTTATTCCAAGCATAGCCTCCCTTCAGTTTATGCTTCCTTTTGGTCACTCTCCAGTGCCTTCAGATAGTTTATAAAATATTTTTTCCAACATTATAATTGTTACCTGTGGGAAGATTTGTTTGACAGTAACCACTCAGTTATTATTGAAAGAAAAAAACACTTTCCTGCTTTTTATTACAATCATTGATTTGCTCGGTTTCACAGATTGTAATAGTATGTGAACAATCCAGAGTTTCATATCACAAAGATTTTAATCTATTCCTTCATTCAGAGGAGTTATAAATGAGCAATTTGAGTTTCATCTGCTTTTCTGTTTTTCTCAATCACTTAATAAATGTGTGAGTGATGAGTCAAATACTGAGCATTTTGCCCTGGTGAAAATGAGCCAAACACTCTTTCTCATATGGGGGTGGAATAAAGAACTCATAATTTTACATAGAATTTTTGCATCTGCCACTGCTAGGGATGATCTCTTGGATGAATCATATTAACTCCAAAATTCATTTTCTTTATTTCTACGAACGAAAAAATGTCACCCTTGAAAAACTGTTGAAAATATTGGGCATTAGTATTGTGGAAAGATCTTTCTGTACTGCAGAAAACCACACATGAGGCATTAGGCATTGTCAATACTTCCTTCTCAGTCACCAGCCGACAGAAAGCCTGCCATGGTGAACTCGGTTTGGATAAACAATACATGAATAATTAGATTCATCGAAATGAGACTGTAAAGTATTTGAACATGAAAGAGATTACACCAGAGGGGCCCAATCAAAACTAGCACCTGCCGCTGAATCCACCGTTTTCCAGGCCTCTGTCTCTGTGTGCAGTGGCCTTCCCCAGTGAAACTAGCACGTGGGAGGGGGCTCCCGGGCAGCCTGGCTCAGGTCATGTTGTGCCTTACATTTATATAATGACTCGTTTAAAAGACCCATTAACATACATCCTCTCAGCTGATCAAAATGTATTTTTCAGTCATTTAAGTAAACACAGATGCTTCGTTTATTTTCTATCTTTACCCACAAAGGATTTAAGATCATACTGACCAGCTTATTTCATAATTATGGTTCCTATAATATAAATTAAATCAATATGGACACTTAGTCTTCAGACCAAGACCTACTTCCAAAAAATAAGAGGAAAAGATATTGATAAGCAGAGCTGTGCTCCTCATAATGAGTAGTACCATCCAGACAATTCAAATACCACTACTAATAAAAGTATGTTGATTAGTTAAATAAAATAAACCTAAAGGATGTCTTATTTCTCCTGTTGAGTTTGCACCATCTATAAAATTGGTACCAATTTGATTGGGAAATAACACCATTTAAGCCATGTCAGAATAGAATACTGTGAAGTTATTGAAAAGTTGTTTTTAAAATTTCAGCTTTATTGAGGTCTAATGGACATGTAAAATTATAAGCTATTTAAAGTGTACATTGCGTCAGGTAATTTGACATTGCGAAAGGATTCCTCCATCTAGTGAACTAACATATTTCACTTTGCATACTCATGTTTTAATTTTTGGTGAGAGTATTAAAGTTCTACTCTCTGGGCAACTTTCAATTATACAATACAATGTTATCAACTATAGTCACCCTGTTTTACATTAGGTCCTCAGAAATTACTCATCTTATAACTGAAAGTTTGTGCCCTTTTACCAACCTCTTCCTATTTGTTCCCCCTCCTACCTGCTCCAGCCCCTGGAAATACTTTTCTGCTCTCTGTTTCTGAGTTTGACCTTTTTAAATATTCCACATATAAGTAATACTATGGAGTATTTGCTTTCTCTGTCTGACTTAATTCATTTAGCCTAATGTCTTCAAGGTCTACCATGTTTTTCCCAATGGCAGGATTTCCTTTTTTTCATAACTGAATAATATTCTCTTGCACATATATGTACACCACATCTTCTTTATCCTTTGGTCTACTGACACATGACTCCCATCTTTTGGCTATTGTAACCATGCGACGATGAACGTGGGAGTATGGATATCTCTTCGAGATCCTGTTTTCATTCCCTTTGCACCCAGGGGTGGAATTGCTGGGTCATATGGTAGTACTTTTTAAGTTCCTGAGGAGCCTGCATACTATTTCCCATAGTGCCTGTACCAAATTACATTCCCACCAGCACTGTACAAGACTTCCCTTTTCTATACATCCTTGCCAGCACTTGTTATTTCATTTTCGTCATAGCCATTATAGCAGGTGTGATTTTGACTGTGGTTTTGATATGAATTTGCCTCATGATTAGTTATTTTTTTAAAGATTTTATTTATTTATTTTTAGAGAGAGCAGAAGGAAGGGAGAAAGAGCAATGTATGGTTGCCTCTCACATGGCCCTCACTGGGGACCTGGCCTGCAACCTAGGCATGTGCCCCAACTGGGAATCGAACCGGGACCCTCTGATTCCCAGCCTGCGCTCAATCCACTGAGCTACACCAGCCGGGCTCATGATTAGTTATTTTTTTGAGCACCTTTTCAGTATCTGTTGGAGATTTGGATGTATTCTTTAGAAAAATGTCTGTTTAGTTCCTCTGCCCATTTTTAAATCAGATTGTTTACTATTTTGCTGTTGAGTTGTATGAGTTATTTATATTTTGGATATTAAGTCCTTATCAGATATATGGTTTGAAAATATTGTCTTTCATTCCATGGGTTGCATTTTCATTTTGTTGATTTCCTTTGCTGTGCAGAAACTTTTTAGTTTGATGTAGTCCCAACTTCTTTATTTTTGCTTTGTTACCTTTTCTTCTTGGTGTCAAATCCAAAAAGTCTTTACCAAGACCAATGTCAAGAAGCTTACTTTCTATGTTTTGTTCTAGAACTTTTATGGTTTCAGGTCATAAATGTAAGTTGTTAATTCATTTTGGGGCTCTCTATTCTGTTTCATTGATCTATGTGTCTGTTTGTATGCCAATATCATTCTGTTTTGATCACTATAGCTTTGTAATATAGTTTGAAATTAGAAGTTTGATGCCTCCAACCTCACTCTTCTTTCTCAAGTTTCCTTTGGCTATTTGGGGTCTTATGTGCTTCTGTGCAAATTTTAAGATTCTTTGTTCTGTTTCTGTGAAAAATAATATTAACATTTTGATAAGGATTGCATTGTATCTGTTGATCGCTTTGGGTAATTTATACATTTCAACAGTATTAATTCATCCAATCATGAACATGTAATATCTATTTATTTGTGTCTTCAATTTTTTTCATCAGTGTCTATGGTCTTCAGTATACACTGCCTTGATAAAAATTTTAAAAAAGGATTTTATTTATTTTTAGAGAGAGAGGAAGGGAGGGAGAGAAACATCAATGCATTAGAGACATACCTACTAGTTGCCTCTTGCTCGCCCCCAACTGGAGACCCAGCCCACAACCCAGGCATGTGCCCTGACAAGAAAATGAACCAGCGACCCTTGGTTCACAGGCCAACACCCAATCCACTGAGCCACACCAGCCAGGGTGGTTAAATGTATTTCTACATACAAAGTCTGTCCAGAAAGTACCCAGCCATGTACTATGAAAAATAGAAACACCCTGGCTGGTGTAGCTCAGTGGATTGAGCGCGGGCTGGGAACCAAAGGGTCCCGGTTCGACTCCCAGTCAGGGCACATTCTTGGGTTGCAGGCCAGGTCCCCAGTGAGGGCCATGTGAGAGGCAACCATACATTGCTGTTTCTCTCCCTCTCTTTCTCCCTCCCTTCCCCTCTCTCTAAAAAAATAAATAAATAAAATCTTTAAAAAAATAGAAACATTTATTGAAGAAGATACAAGATACAAGAAACACTGTACATAAGACAATGAAGCTTCAGTCCCCTGCAAAGTAGGCACTGTGGGACCTAACACAATTCTCCCAATTGCCGTCAGCTGTCCCATCGCATTTTCCTGAATCTCATCGATGGTCTGAAATCTCTTCCTTTTCATAGGCAATTTTAGTTTTGGGAAAGGCCAGAGGTCTCAAGGTGCCAAATATGGGCACCCGCCTAGTTGTAGGGGGCTGAGTCACCTGGGTGATTTGATGTTTTGCCAAAAAAACTCTGTACAAGACATTATGCATGAGCAGGCACGTTGTCATGATGAAGCTGCCAATCACCAGTTCCCCTAGCTGTGGCCTTCTGAATCATCCAAATAGTTTCCATGTAGGACTGCTCAAGCTTAACACAAAATCTGATGCATATTTGTTTCTCTACTCACTCAGTGATTTTGAATGTGACAGCCACACAGTACACATGCTCACTCAATGGCATCTACCGCCCCCACTGACTAGTACAGTGAAGTCGTCATTGTTCACACATGTGCATTCCAGTCCTTGGCTGCAAGGTTACATCCATGTTGTGCAAACTGTTCTCGTTATATTAATAATAATTGGAGTTTTTCCAGACAGACCTCATAATCTATTCTTTTTTGATGCAATTGTAAATTTCTAATAGTTTGTTATTAGTATACAGAAACACAACTACTTTTAGTCTATTTATTTTGTATTCAATGACATACTGAATTTGTTATTAGTTCCAACTAGTTTTTTTCATGGATTCTTTAAGGTTTTCTCCATGTAATATCACATTATCTACAAATAGAGACAGTTTTACATTTTTCTGATTTGGATAATTTTAGTTCTATTCTATTCTATTCTACTCTCTTTTGCCTTATTACTTTGGCTAGATCTTTTAGTATATATGGAATAAAAGTGTCAAGAGTGGGCATCCTGTCCTGACTGATGTTGCTCAGTGGGTTGGTCATTGCTCTACAGACTGAAAGGTCACTAGTTCAGTTCCCAGTCACGGCTCATGCCTGGGTTGCAGGCCAGTTCCCCAGGTGGGGTGTGCAATTTTTCTCTCCCTCTCTTTCTAAAAATAAATAAATACATACATATACACATACATACATACATAAATACATAAATAAATACATAAATCTTAAAAAAAAAGAGTGGGCATCCTGTTCATGTTCCTCATCTTTGAGGAAAAGTTTTCTGTTTCTCACCATGGAGTATAATGTTAGTTGTGGGTTTTTCATATACGGACTTTATTATGTTGAGGCACATGCCCTCTATACACAGTGAATTGAGAGCTTTTATCATGAATGAAAGTCAAGTTTTGTCAAATGCTTTTTCTATGTCTATTGAAGTTACCATATGATTTTTTATCTTTATTTCATTAATGTTGTGTATCACAGTGATTGCTTTGTGGATGTCGAACCATCCTTGCACCCCTGGAGTAAATCCCACTTAATTTCACTGGCTTCCATCTTGGATGCTTTCTCTCTCCCTCTCTCGGATTGCTTGCTCTGGGGGAAGCACACTGCCGTGGCCTGTGACAGTGCTGTGGAAGGACTCACACGACTAAGCTTGGAAGAAAATCTTCTAAAGTATGTCAACAGCCACATGAGTGAACATGGGAGCAGATTCTCCCCCCACTGAGTTTTGAGATGACTGACATCTTGGCTGCAATCTCATGAGAGACTGAACCAGAACCAGCCAGCTAAGCTTACTGGATCCTTGAACTATAGATGAACCATAGACCCTTCGAGATAATAAATATTTGTTGTTTTAAGCCACTAAGTTTGGGACAATTTGTTGTACAATTATAGATAACTAATGCATACCATCACAGGTAACACCTAACAACAAGAATGCCATATAAGGTACAGCCGAAGGGGAAGAACCAAGGCAGTCAGGGGACTGAATGGAGAGGATGAGGAGGAGTGCTCACGAAGCACCTGTGCTATGCTAGGCGCTGTGCCAGGCGCCTTACAAACAAAGCTAATTCTCATCCCGCCGTAACACTGGTGTCATTATTCCCATGTTATTCTTGAGTAACCTAAAGTTCAGAAGGGTTAAATAATTTTCTGTACTTTATTCAACTAACAGGTAGCAAACACCAGATTTTGAACTCTGGAACACACACACACACACACACACACACACACACACACACACACACAGAGTCTGGCACAAATAACGCCCCTTTTTTATTACAAAATCTTTTATTAAAAATCATAAGCATGTAATTCTGTAACATAACAATATCACACTCGAGCACACGATGTGACATTTTAGGTGACATGTTCAAATTGCTGTCCATCTCATGCAAGACATTCACGTCCCCTACCAACCACACTCAAGCAAGCCTTACATCTGCAGGACCCTGTGTATCCTAATTGCAATGAGAAAGGAGAGCAAATACAATACTTAATGATGCTGGTAATGAGTGAAAATGTACAGAGCTAAACCTTTCAGACACATATCTAACATTTTATGTGATAAAGCAGGGTATCAGCAGAGTGCTGTAGGAGCAGGAAGAGAGCTTGCCGTGTGGGAAGGGGTGGAGGGAAAACCCACAGAGGGGTGACATGAGAAGCGAACAGCAGTCTGTCTCTTACCCCTGGTCGCGCCTGGGCTCTGAATCAGACTGACGTGGGTCCAGAGCAGTTATTGTCTCTGTGACCTGGACAAGTCGCTTCTTGCTGCCATAGTTTCATTATCTGTACTGATACAATGAGGAACTGCATATAAATTGCTTGGCAGGGAGTCATGTGTATAGTAAAGACTTAATAAATGTTCACCATTAATATTTTTATTATTGGTTTTTCTTCAAAATTGACTCTCTCTTAATGAATACATAATTACCAGTACCACCTTTTATGCTCGCCAGTCAGTGTGTTTGTAAGGGAAGAAAAAATGCTTCCCTACAATAACTGGGCGAGAGTTGAAGGAAGAAAAACAAAGAGACAGAGAGTATGAGAAAAGGAAAGGGATAAAAACAGTAGGTATGTGTCTGTGAGGTAGTGACTGCGTGAGGCAAACTTACATCTCTGGCAGCAGAAGCAGAGGGAGGCTGGCACGTGGGCTCTCTCTGCAGGAGCAAAGACTGCGTTTGATTCATCTTCATATTGTCACAGCAGCATCAGGTCCACAGTCGTTCAAGAGATGAATGCACTCGTTCACTCTTCCATTCAGCAGGCACTGACTCAAACCTACTGTGCTCCATCATGTTGCCATGAGGGTAGCATTGTGGGGCTTATATTCTAAGAAGTCAAGACAGGCAATCTACACATAATAGACAGAATAAAAGTACATACAGAAAGAATGAATATATTTGGAATGTGATAACTGCTGGGGAGATGTTACAGCAGGAAAATGGGCTAAAGAAACAAAGCAGGGAATTGTGCTGCTTTAGCTGAGGTGGTTGTGCAAGTCCTGGATGAAGGAGGCGCTAGCTCCTGGGGCGGACATCCGCAGCCCCCCTCAGTGCCACCCACGGCCGGGGCCTGCCGCACACTCGCCCATGTCTGGAACTGAGGGAGAGGAAGGAATGGGGAAACTAGGTGTTGGATAGTTTGAGAGTGTTTGATCAATTAAACTTTGAAGGTGCAAAGGTTATGATTTCTTTTGCAAACTGTTTTAAAAGATACTAAAACATCATTTACTATAAGAAAAGAAGAGCATGCATTACTCATCTTTATCCAGAATTCCAAGCATGCCATTCTTCACCACCATCAGCCTGACAGTTCTCCCTGTATTGTCTGCGGGGCGTCCAGCACAACGGGTGAGAAAAGGGAGGAGCCTGGAGTGGACTTGCATGACCCTGCAGGAAACGGCTCCCTAAATCTTGTACACTGGGCTTCGTACCGCTCCACCATAGTCCTGGCCCTGATTGGCTGATGGGCTTTGTGCGTGGGTTAAGTTTTGCTTTTGTATTTTATTGACTTTTTAAAAATAATACATGCTTATTCTTTAAAATGTCAATCAATAAAAAAATTAAAAAGAAATCTTAAAGTACCTCCATTCCTATCATCATTAGTCTTTGGTAAATATTATCACACACTTGTTTCTATGCACATATAGAAACAGGAGGTTGGTAAATATATAAGCAATGTAGATAGTCAAAGAAATATGCAGGTATAAATAGAAATTATTTATAAAGGTAAAATAATACTATACATGATATATTTTTTTAAGATTTTATTTATTTATTTATAGAGAGAGGGGGTGGGGGGAGGGAAACATCAATGTGTGGTTGCCTCTCACATGGCCCTCACTGGGGACCTGGCCAACAACCCAGGCATGTGCCCTGACTGGGAATCGAAGCAGCAACCCTTCGGTTTTCAGGCCCACACTCAATCCACTGAGCTACACCAGCCAGGTCTATAAATGATCATTTTTTTTTTTTTAGATTTTATTTATTTATTTTTTAGAGAGAAGGGAAGGGAAGGAGAAAGAGAGGGAGAGAAACAGCAATGTATGGTTGCCTCTCACATGGCCCTCACTGGGGACCCAGCCGGCAACCCAGGCATGTGCCCTGACTGGGAATCGAACTGGGACCCTCTGGTTCCCAGCCTGTGTTCAATCCACTGAGCTACACCAGCCAGGTTATAAATGATCATTTTTAAACCACCATATAGTTTGACCTGATTTTGTTTTAACTTAACCAGAGAAAAGATTGAGGAAAATTAAAGAAATAACAGAACCTCAGGTATGTATGTATGTTGAGACATAAGATATTGATTCCGAAAACATCCTTCTAAAATTAAAAAAAGTGGATATTGAAATTATTCAAGTTTAGAGAGTCTATTTGCAGATTACACAATCTTATACACAGATAATGATAAGGAATCCACTAAAAATTATTAGAACTATTAAACAAGTTCGATAAGGTTGCAGGATACAAAAACAATATGCAAAAATCAGTTGTATTTCTAAACTCTTGCAACAATCCGAAAAAAGAATCTGAAAATTAAGCAATGCCTAACAATAGAGCAATGCCTTCCAAATGTCAAGGAATGTATGGGTTCTCATCTCCTAGTCTTCCTTTATCATAGCAGAAGTTCTCAAATTGAGCAACTGAGAAACTGTAGTAACAGCACATTATTTGATCTGACAATACTTATTTTTAAAAACGGCCAAAAGAGTTCAAGGTGGCTGTTTCCGGGAGACGGGTGCAGATGAGAACCAGGAATGGCTGTATTTCCTATTCAACAAAGTAAATGTATTTTGATGAAACCTCTCATTAATGTTGAGGAAAGAAAAAATCATCTGAAATGTGATCAAATACATTAAAGATATCCAGCTCGTTGGCCAGGAGATTTTTCGGTGCTGCCACCCCCATCACAACCACATAAACACGAACACGCTGTCTAATCGGGGCAACAAGTGGTTACTGTCGTCATTGCTCCTTTCGACAGCTTCATGGGGGACCAGATCTGCACCCTAGATTTATCTTACTCTTTGATCTTACTTGTTTCTTTGGCTGTTGTCTTTCCTATGAAAAGGAGATTAGGTATAAGATCTTGATTAGATTGTTGTTAAGCATTTTTGGTGAGTGTAATTCAGAGGTGATGCTTTGTACTTCACTTTACAACTCCTTAGGAGATTAGTGATGTTAAGTGTAATTTCTTGGTTAAGGTGGTGACCATCAGATTCCTCAGCTACAAAGACCTGTTTGAAAAAAACACATTACTCTCTCACTCCTTAAGCATATCACAGCCTGTAGATGCCTTCTCTGGTTCCCCGTCTCCATCCTGTTCTTTGAAGGGTGGCCCACTTTCTCTGTCCTGATCATGCAACAAGTTGCTGTGAAAACGACCCAGGTTGAGGTGGGAGTAAAAGCCCAGGAAAGGGAACGCAGGGGAAATGCAACAGAATGGCATGAAACCTAAAGCAAATGGTAAAAAGGAGCAACACGTTCCAAATGTGGACTGGAGAGACAGGCATAAAAATCATACCCGCATCTGACATCTTTAGAAATGGGGAAAGACAGGGGAAATAACACATTTGCTTGGCTTCCTTCAAGTCAGAAAGATTCACCTTCACCATTCAGGGGGCTGAAGGAGACACTTTTGGAAGGCTCGAACCCTTCTCAAGTTGTTAGATGATGTCTTCTATTTCCTTTGCTTTGGCCAGTAAGTTCAATACTCAGACAATGCCTTGTCTCTTACACCTTCTCTGGGCACAAAATAACAGATTAAATTGATGCTTTCCATAGTGTGCTTGAAAGACAATAATTTGGGATATGAGGAGGAAAATCATTAAATACTTTTTCTAATTATTTTTATCTCTTTTAGATTTGTTTTGTGTGTGTGTGTATTTTGGATATACATTAGTACATTCATATATAATTACAGTGTATAAGTAAAAATGTATTGAGAATTATATGGGGAAAAAAGACATTCTTGTTTCTTTTTAAAAGTAATTTGTAAGGTAATCCCTAGGCACCATGTAAATATTATTCTCCAAAGACCTCTCACCTAATAAGCACTTTAAGCTTTCATTGACGATTGTTGGCTTCATCAATCATTTCAATGGAACTACAAAAATGGTGCTTTTTCTAGTTCTGTCCTTCTTCCCCTGATTTGTTAGCTGGTGTTGTCTTGTGAAGAAAAAGCTGTGTCTTATGATCTGAGGATGAAGTAGGACCACAGAATTTTAAAATGTCAGCCTTCGATGACCACCGATACCTTCACCAGGGCTTCCTTTATCATAGCAGAAGTTCTCAAATTGAACAACTGAGAAACTGTAGTAACAGCACATTATTTGATCTGACAATACTGTGTAAGATTTTGCAAATTGTGCTTCATACCACTCTGAAGGGGTTCAGCCGGGGGCTACTCATGGTAGCCATATAACCTTTATGACAGTTTTCTGAAGACAGCAGAAAAGCATCTTAAGGAAGGGCCTCTTTTTCCAATTCAGACAGAGCTGCATTGGGGCTAGTGTCTGGGACATATGTACCCTTATCTCTGGCTGCTCCCCTTGGAACCTTGGAAACCAGCATCTGGAAACCAGTCCTGGTTTGGGTCCATTCCCCAGGTGCGTACCTCTCCCCAAACCTTGCTCCACTAGACAGATTTCCCCCATTCTGAGCCTCTTACCCACCATCCTGTGAAGATAGTCTAGTGAAACAAAGCAAAGCGTCCTCTTCTGTGCTGACTGAACATCTGCAGGGTCACTCTGTTCCTGGCTCACCTAGAGCAACCGCCTGCTTAAAATCTGCCACATCCACTCCCTTTGTGCTCTGTTTTAGAACAATTCACAGGGTGATGGGAAAGTTTGAGTTCTTCCTCTCCCCCATACCCAGGGACCTGTTGGTAATTACAGCCTTTACTTGATAGTGTCCTTTGGACACAGCACACTGATGGCAGTCGCCTGCAGGAGGTTCAGCTGTTTTAGGAACAGGGTGACACTTATCTGCTTGGATTTCCACAGGCTACTAGTTTTGTTGTTAAAAGTTTTCCGGGACTTTGGGGAGTGTTTATTTCTTCTTGTACCATCACTGACAATTTTCTTTTCTCACCATGGGTGCTGTCGTATATAATTAAGGTCTGTGCTCCAAAATAGTCATAAGTGGTGATTACATTACCATCAGCTGAATGCCACCAACATGATCCCTGTGAAATGCAGAGCAGTTTCATGTGGTGACTTTTATTTTTGTTGGCTTCCAACAAGAACTCAGTCCATACACGCATGGAGCACTTCAATTTAGAAACTAGAAGACAGGTTCGAGCTACCCCGTCTTTATCTTGAAATCAGGGGTTTTCCACCTTGGCACTCCTAACATTTGGGGTTGGATAACTCTTTGCTGTGGACAGTGTCCTGTGCGTTATAAAATGTTGACCAGCCTCCCTGCTTCTACCCACTTCCTGCCAATAGCACCCCCTCTCCCAGACATTTTTGGTGACAACCAAAATGTCTCCAGATATTACCAAGTGTCCCCTGGGGGCAAAATTGCCTCTAGTTGAGAATCACTGCTCTCAGTGATAAAGTGCTGGCATAGACTGTGCTCAGCTTGGTAGCATACATTTTACTGTTTCATTCTTTCCTTTAAAAGCCTCACTAATTTCTGCCTTGCCTAATACATGTATAATAGAAATAAAGTTCCTAATTGTATTTATTTTTCTAAAGAGTTATCCTGAGTGGTTTCTAATGAGTTTAGCCAATTAGTGGGGGACTGGAGGGGGTGCTTTTATTTAACTAAGTAATGCCAATTTATTCACACTAGGCACCTTCAAAAATACTAGAAACAAATAGATAAAAAAATAATAACTTGTGCCATTATGCCCCACTCTTCACCTGCTAATTTGCTTTTAAGAGTAAGGTATTTTGAAAACCTAAGCTTAAAAGTAATTTTACTACTTTATTTCAAAGGTTCCCCCTAAAGTGGTTATTCCAGGGCCTAAGATACACAATGAGAGAGGTTGATGGGATCTGCTAGGTAACCTCAACTCAACTCCTCACTTACCCCTGGGGACACTGAAACCCCTTGTGGTAAAGCAATCTGAGGAGCTGCAGTGGCAGTATCAGGAAAGGTCTGAGCCCTGATGTAGTGACTCTCCCTAACATGCTAGTTGCTTCAGAAACCTAGGGAACAGCAACAAAGACCTACGGTTTTTGAGGAAGGGTGGGGTTCATGCCACAAAGGATAATGAGAGGAGAAGAAAATGCCTAGATCTATCTTTGTGATTTTGCAATTTCCCTCAAGTTCAATAAGTTACATCCTCATAAAGCAGTTTTATTTAAATCTGAGAATCCTCTATTGTCGTCATTGTGTCTCTGTCACAGTGACCGAAGCACTGTCAGCATTCAATAGATATTTGGTAGGCAGCTAGTGGGTTACTGGTGCAGATGGAGGAGGAGGATTTTCCAAATGCCAGAGGAGAATTCACAGAAGGCAGTTCCGATTTTCTCTCACTCTGACAATCAACACAGGTTCAGGTGCCCGAAGATTCTGCGGTTTTGTCAGACTTTAAGGATTCTGAGGAAACTCCCAAGGGTACCCCTTGACGTAAGGCAGTTTTGGAGCTCCGCATAGGTCCAGGACGATTTTTAACCCAGGACTTATGGGGTTTCGGGAACTGCTCATTAATTTCTTCATTTTTAAATATGATCTAAAATTAATCTAAGACCCGAGTGGAAATTTAAGGTATGCGTCAGGGCTTTTCAAATTTTAATGTGTATAGGAATCCCCTGGGCATCTTGTTAAAATCCAGATTTTGACTCAGCAGTTCTGGAATGCAGCCTGAGATTCGGCATTTCTGACACGCTCCCAGGTGACACTCTGCTGCTGGTCCAAGAGATGGATGCTGAATCAACTTAGAACCAAATCTGATTCACAATTATAATACAAATCAATAAAGCAAATGGCTGCAACTCATTTTCTTTCCTAGAGAGCGAAAGCAGAGCATTGTGTAAGCTCGCTCCTATTGCTCCTTCTACCCTAAGCACTTCCTTGTTTCACTGTCCCCAGCTTTAATAAACTTACTCTCAAAGTCACCTGGACTCATGTTGTGAAATCTTTCCTGTACAGAGTCAAGAATCCACACACTAGAGGCCAGCCGGAGGCAGACCCGCTCCTAGTCCACACCCCTTTCCAGTAAGTAACAAGTTGAAAGCTCAGAAGTTCCCTTCCGGTAGAAGTTTCAGGGCTTAGGCACATAAAATTTTCTCTGTCATAAGTTTGCTATTCACTTTTGGGTGTTATGAAATGTGAAGACAATGATGATAGATACTAGACGGGTGGTTCCTGGTTGGAATTGCTTGGAGCTTATTAAAATTTCCATGCCTTCCCCATGTTGCACCCTTACCAATGAAATCAGGGTGTCTGGGGGTGGAGGCCAGTGATCAGTAGATTTTAAAGATTCCCAGGTGATTTCAATGTGCAGCAAAGTATAGGAACCAATGTACCTAATGGTGCACTCCTTACTACAACAAATGATAGGCTTCTGGTTTACCTGTTTAGTAAATCCATATTTGCCAACATTGAGTTTGCTTACTTAAAACCAGACACAGGTGTTAAATATTTGATACCACTAATAATTATTTTTTCTGTATATAAGAAAAGAGAGAATTGTGGGCCCCACTTCACAACTACTAGATCAAAATCTGTAATTGAATAAGGAGATCCCTACTTGATTCAAGAGAATCCTTAACATTAACATTTGATCAGACTGTGACTCCTATAAGACCTAGACTAGACTAGAATTTTCCTTGTTTACCCAATGAGCCTGATAGTGCCTTGAAGACTAAGAAAGGTTAAGAAATGTTGGCTGAATTGAGTTGGGAGTGAGGGTGCTGCTGGTCTGATGCCCAAGGATGGGATGCTAAGGGCATTGTTAGCACTGCAGAGAAAATAAACTTTCCTTAAATTGCTTCTAAGAGCAAGTCCATGTTTAGGTCACAAGCTTTTGAGGATCTAATGAAAGCTGGTGCCTAGTTTTCTAGTATTAAACATTCTATATACAGTAGTAGGTGGTTCATAGATCCCTGGAAGCCCACAAATGAGCTCCCTATGTCTGTGACAGATAAAACTTGGGTTAAATAGTCACTGAAATCTTGAGGTGCATCTGCAACTTCTCTTAATCTTCAGAAGGGACAGAGGGTGGAGAAGAGTTTTTAAAAAGTACTTATGATAACAAAAAGATAACCTACTAATGGGAGAAGATATTCACCAATGACACATCCTACAGGGGGTTAATATCCAAAATCGATAAGGAATTCAACTCATACAACTCAACCCCAGGCAGACAAACAATTCAATAAAAAAATGGGCAGAGGGTCATACACTTCTCCAAAGAGGATATACAGATGGTCAATAGACATTTGAAAAGATGCTTGATGTAAATAATCATCAGAGAAATGCAAATAAAAACCACAATGAGATATCACCTCACACCTGTCAGAATGGCTATCATCAATAAACCAACAAACAACAAGTGTTGGTGAGGATGTGGAGAAAGGGGAACCATTTTTCACTGTTGGTGGGAATGCAGTCTGGTGCAGCCTCTGTGGAAAACAGTATGAGATTTAAAACTAAAAATGGAACTGCCTTATGACCCAACAATCCCACTGTGGGGCATATATTCAAAGAAACCCAAAACACTGATTCCAAAGGATGTATACACTGCTATATTCGTTTTAGACATTAATTACAATAGCCACGATGTGGAAGCAACCCACACGCCCATCATAGAGGAGTGGTAAAGTAGATGTTCATGAATATTGTGGAAGTTCACTCAGCTGTGGTGTTTTGTTATGTTGTACACGTGAAACCTGTATGGTTTTATGAACCAATGTCACCCCAGTAAACTCAATTTTAAAAAAACGAAAGAAAATACCTATATTTTCTTAAAAGGTTGAAATCTCACTATTTGCAACAGCATTGGTGGACTTAGAGGGTATTATGCTAAGCGAAAATACGTCAGACAGAAAGACAAATAACATGAATTCACTTATGCATGGACTCTGATGAATAGACTTGTGGTTGCAAGGAGCAGACTGATCGTTGCCAGAGGGGAGGGAGGTTGCGGGGCTGGATGGAAAAGGTGAAAGGATTAAGAAGTACTAATTGGAGCCCTGGCTGGTTTAGCTCAGTGGATTGAGCGCGGGCTGGGAACCAAAGGGTCCCGGTTCGATTCCCAGTCGATTCCCAGCCAGGGCACATGCCTGGGTTGCAGGCCAGGTCCCCAGTGAGGGCCATGTGAGAGGCAACCACACATTGATGTTTCTCTCCCTCTCTTTCTCCCTCCCTTCCCCTCTCTCTAAAAAAAATTTAAAAATAAATAAAATCTTTAAAAAAAAAAAAGAGGTACTAATTGGTCGTCATGAAAGAGTCACAAGGATGTAATGTACAGCATAGGGAATATAGTCAATAACATTATAATAACTGCGTACGATGCCAGGTGGGTACTTGAAATATCAGAGGGAACACTATGTAAAGTATATATGATTGTCTAACCTCTATGCTGCACACCTGAGACTAATATAAAATAGTATTTAATGTAAACTCTAATTGAAAAATATAATTTTAAAAAATAAAATAAATAAAAGTACTGATGATAGTTTCATTAAAAGGCTAAACCAAATAGCTCTATAGGAACGTGGAAGAGGTGTTCAGGGAGGCCTTTACACACCGTCTCAGGGAAGCGTGCGGACTGGCGTGTTGATTTTCTTCTTCCTTTGCGTTGTGAATACTTCAGCAATTCTTTTAACTTTAAGTACGTCTCTGATCCAGAATGACCATGGACAAGAGAGTCATGCCTATTACCACAAATGCCCAGGCCCAATCTAAAACAGAGTGGAAAATACCACTTGTGTGGCTCCCTACCCGGCATTTATTCCTGTCACTGAGACATAAAGCAGAAAAGGGGAAACAGGCTGTCAAATGCCCTATGAATGTTTACGTCTGGGAGTGAGATTGGAAAAGATTCATAATGAGGTTCGGCCTAAAAGCCAAATTAATTGTGATTGGCAACAAAGCCCATTTTCCACAATTTCCCTGTCTTCACCAAGATAGCCGTTGCTCACAGAGGTGTCCAGCCTGCGGCCCTCTGGGCGCACGCGTCCCCGGACGGCTGTGAACAGGCCCAACACAAAATCGTCAATTTACTTAAAACATTATGAGAATTTTTTGTGTGATTACAAGTCACAATGTATTTAATGGGTGGCCCAAGACAACTCTCCTTCCCATGTGGCCCAGAGACGCCACAAGGCTGGACACCCCTGCAAGAGGGAGCCAGACCGTCGGCTCTGCTGAGCTGGAGAGAGGTGAACTCTCTGGGCAACTCCAGAAACGGGTCCTTTCCGGTCTCTCACCCAATCCATATCGCAGATGACTAGAGCTAGTGTTTGCCATTAATAACAAATCCGATGGACACATCTGTATCTTCACTGTGGGTCTATTACACCTACGTGTTTAATTTTGGCCTGCTAGTTGTTATTGAGTCCTGAATCAACATATGCAAAAGAAATGGGGGAGGGGAGGAGAAAAGGAGAAGGACAGACAGAAAGGAGGGTGGGGGCAGGAAAAGGCCAGGCCTAAGAACCTCAGGAAAAGCTAATCAGTTGGCTTCAAAACATCATCACAGGGGTAAAATAAAATGTGAAAAGGGATGGTAGGTTAGGGATGAATTTTATTTTTTTTTCTTTCTGCTTTTCTCTATTAAATTTTCTACAATAAATAAGTATTGCTTTTATAATGAGAAGAAAATAAAGTATATTTTAAAATTAACATATGGTTGGAAAACTTCCAATGAGAGAAAGGAATTCAGATTAACACCAGCAAAATATATAGTCGAGGAGAGAGATTGTGACACAGTGAAATTTTATGCCTACTCCCTCTTAAAAGACCACCAACAATCTTGAATGCAAAACTCAGGAAAAGCATTAGCATCAAACAACTTAACTCACAGGGCACTTGAAGGCAACCCTGCTTGGAAAGGAGAGATGTACCACACGGAGACGGAGGAGTGGGAGGCTGGGGCAAAGACCGCGGGTCTTCAAGGGCCCGCCTTCTCATCCGACAGCGTGGAGTGGACAGCACGGAGTGGGCTCTGAGCGGCAGTTCTGTTTTTGGGAATTCTTACTTACAAAGTGAATCATGAGCCCGGGGCCGGGGGGCAGAGGTGCCAGCGTGTACACCCTGACTTTGAGGACTGAGTTCTCCTTTACTTAGAAAGTTCTCATGGCCTAAAATGTAGTCTTTTTTTTTTTTTAACTCCCTTATATTTCTGTGGAAATTATGTTAAGATTGTTTAATAGGATTCCAGGCTCTTTTTGGTTTTCAAAGGTATTTTGCATCTTTTTCTCACTTAAATCTGGTATAGACTCTTTCTTTTTCTTGATCTATCACCTTCAAAGGAAAGATTATTGAAATCTTTCTATCAGCTTCTCAGAGGTATTTTTAAAAAAGTCACAAGTCCCATATGATTTAGTTTCCCAATCTCTACGTGTGCATCGTTTTTTTCCTTTGTAAGTATCTTACGTCTCCGTTACTAGGTACATGTAAGTAAGTGTTTGTTAGAGTTTCTTGGATTACTCCTAGTATGATGATAATGTCTCTCTTTATTCCTGCTCTCCTTTACTTGGAAGGTGCAAGCCCAGGACAGTGCAGGTGAGGATAGAAGGAAGTGGGACAAGGGCAAGTGCAAAGCCGTGTGAAGCAGAGTTGCCCCGCTGGCAATCGCTCCCCAATTAATGCAGAAATCACAGCACTTTGCTGAGCATGGTTCTGTTCTCTAGCACTAAGGACTTTCTCCAGAAAGAACGGATTGAGTTTATCTGCCTGGCTCCTTCCTCCCTCCCACTTGCCCTTGATTGAGCCTCATCTCACGGGGACTCAATTACCCCACATTTCAGCGTTGCCTCATCGGCTCTTCAGGCACTCCCAGGAAGCCGCCTCTAATGTCCTGAAATGTGGCCTTCCATCCAGACCTGGAGTGGAATGTGATGTAGGTGTGTGTGTTTATGAATCAGTTGGGAGATACTGAGAAGGAAGACAAGACTTGTATCTGGTCCCAAATAACATATGTCCTCAGTTAATACCCTGAGGTCAGTTCAATAAATATTGACACTCTCAGAGAAAGATCAACAAACTCAAAATCAATTGAATAAATTGGCGTGTAGAGCGCTTACCGTATGCAAGTTACTGCGGTAGGTACTCTGAAGGGAAAACGATGTATAAGGCGTGGTTCTGGGCCTCATGAGAGACAGACTGTCTCTGGAGGAAGGATTTGGATTTGAATTTGAATATGAATATGAAAAAGAGACATTTAACTCTCTAAGCTTTGGTTTCCTGGACACCGTCATCGTTCTTGCCATACAGGATGATAAGAAGATTGAAATGAAATAACAATTTTAAGGTAGCCAACATGTTTAATTAATGTGTCATTTCCCTCTAATGGGTTTAAATCAAAGAGTCAAGATAAATAGCAACAAAAATAGCCATTATAGACAGAGGATGAGCAAAGAACCCTGAAGTCCTGAGTAGTTCAAGTAGAGGAAGCTCTGGGAAGGCTTCCAGGTCTGTAACAGAAGAGAAAGAATTCCCTCTCCTGGTGCACAGTCGGTCCTTACTGCACATCTTTATATTGGCAATTTGATCTTTGGCACCCACCTCTCTTTGTGTACCCTTCTCCTGCCTCATATTCTGTCTTCTAGACCCTTAGGTGGCATGCAGCTGACCCATGTTCTCTGACAGGGGTGGCAGGAGCTGCAGGCCGGCAGGTCGCGCTCCACAACCCAACCCCCTTGCCTTGGGAGGTACTATTATTTGACAGAAGCAAACTGATTGATTGTACTAATTCCAATCAGTTTTGACAAACTGCTGGCCCTTTCCCCTCCTGATATTTTGTACCTCTTCCTAAATGAAGGTTATTTCTCAAGGACAAATCTCCAGTCAGAATCACCGTTCATGAGAATACACCCAGTGAGATAGCTCCTCTGCTTGTGTGGCTCTTCCAGGTCTTCCTCTCACCATCCTAGACCCACAGGCTCTCCAGAAGCTGCCCGGATTTCCCTAGCCGCTCTCCTGGAGGGGCTCTGGCCAGCTCACAGCCAAAGGTATCTCGCAGGTGGGAGGCATTTACAAGTCAGGGACTGTTATTCAGAAACCACAGAGGAGGAGGTTTCTGTCCTGCTCCTTGCCATGCTTTTCAACCACAGCGTTTCCTCTCCAGCCCCCACTTTGTTCCTCGGCGTTCTCTCCTTTTTTTTTCTTAGCATATATTTTCTATATTAAATATCAAACTTTTGACACAGGGGAATTTTTAAAAGGAGTAGTTTTAAATTTCCTGTTTGAAAAAAAATTGTATTATTCATTCGAGAAGCATGTGAGCACAAACTCTTTTTTTTAATCAGATAAAAGGGGTGAGGCTTATCAAGAGTTATGATGCATGCACTTCTCCTTCAGTTAGTCATTTCATCTGTGTTCCCATCTAGGCTGAGTGTTTCTTTGCAGTGAGTCCAATATGAAATTGCCCCATCATCCTGCTCTTTCACCTGATATTTCAAGAAGTCTGAAGTGAGAAAGCAAGCTGCACAAATCTTAGCTGAAACTTGTTTGAGTTTAACTCAGCAAGGTCTTCCCCAAACTGCTACAGCCCGTGGCTCTTGCTAAATTCCCTTCCTACCCCACTTTTTGATGGTGGCGGCAGATTTAGGAGTGAGCAGGGGCAAAGTGCTGTAGTGGAAGGAAGCTGGTTGACGCTGGGGCAAGGTGTCTGCTGAGCCACGCGTTAGCTGTCTGACTTGATC
The DNA here is from genome assembly GCA_004026765.1 of Micronycteris hirsuta. Lineage (NCBI taxonomy): Eukaryota > Metazoa > Chordata > Mammalia > Chiroptera > Phyllostomidae > Micronycteris > Micronycteris hirsuta. The sequence goes on from PVJI01001930.1 coordinate 73,829, forward strand.
AGCGTGCTCAATCTTGTGAGACTTCTTTTTTCACATTTAAAATATCAGTGACAAACCACACCTCATGAAAGCCACAATAAGTGAGGTTATTTGACTCAAAACATTTGAAGACCTGTGTGCCAGACACCATGCTAAGTATGAGAATATAGATTTGAGCAAGATAAAATTTCTGCCCTCAAATGGATCAGAATCTATGAGGAAAGTCAAATACGTAAATAGGTTATCCAGTGTTTTAGAAGTATTGTATATTCCACAGTGGTTCACAAGTTGGGGGATTGCATCAGACACACACACACTGAGATTTCAATGTTATACACGGCCACCCGTAGAGGGAGGATGCTACACTCTCAATGATTCTCGCTTCTTTAAAACTGCTACCACACATTTAGCAAGGGGAAGTATGTAATTTAAGTCAATTCCCTGACATTTCCAGGTAGGGAACCTCCTGTGCAACCCATTCCTACCCCAGCCCCACAGAACCTCTGCTTGGGCAAAATTTGTCATAACCTGAACTTCAACTACTACTTGCTTGCTAAAGACTCTAAAATCTGTATCTTCAGTCCAGATTGCTCTGCTGAGCTCCAGAACTGTCTATAATTCGATATTTATCTTCTGGATGATCCACAGGTTCCACATTTACAGTGAAAGTAACACTGAACTCAGGACCCTTTTCCCTTCTGCTGGACCCAATGCTCCTGTGCTCCCCCATTGCACTGAAGGACGCAGAGTTCGCCCAAGCCAACTGCCTTAGAGTCATCCTGGACTTCTTACATGCTTTGTGCCATTTTTAGTCAGCCACCAAATCCTGTCATTGCCATCTGAAATGTATAATATGTATCTCCAACTCTCTGTTCCCGCTGCCCCGATCCTACTTAATATCTGCAATAATCTATGATCATTTTTGGACTATCACAATGACCTTCCTTTCTACTTTAAAACATTGTTCTCTCTAAATGATAATGTTTCTTTCCCACAGGGAGACCTGATGACATCATCCCCAGCTAAACTTCTTTGAATAGTTTTCTCTCCTTCTCTTAACCCCAGTCCCCAGAACTCTGTCTTACTCCTCTTGCTGTCTGATCAGTTCTGGGCCGGGGTGAGCTTGTGTGTTCTAGGGAAGGAAGCACATAAGTAAAGAATTGCAGAAGAGATTATCCTCCAGGGACCTAATATATAGCTAGATTTGGAAAGCACTGGAAACATCAAATAGCCTAAAGGTTACTCAGTGGTCACTCATTCAACACTTGTGATGTGTCAGGCACCAAGCCAGTTGCTGAGCTGCAGTGATTAAAATACATGGTTCAGGTACTTGAGTTGGGAGAAGTGCAACAAAATGAGTTGTATGCCATTATAGACCTGTATAAAGTACTGCCAGAGCACGGAGCTTGAGTCAGGACTCGAAGGTTGAGTAGAAACTTGCCAGGCTGCACGGGGAGAGATGAGGCAGCCAGGAGTTACAGCCAGAGGAAGCGTGACGTCCGGGAAAGTGCAGGCAGCGCGTTGCTGCGGGAGTGTGGGGTGCTCTAGGGAGGGTGGCAGAGGGGCTGTGAGAACGGAGGGGAAGGCTGAGCATTCATGCATTTACTCATCCATGTTTGTCAGCAAGTTCTCAGTTAACATCCTTTCCAGAGTCTCCTGTTAGTTCCATCAGCTCCAGAGAGAAACATCTGCCTCGCGGCTCAAGTTAAGACCTGGAAAGTCGCCTGTGGGTAGATAGAGATTCTAAGTGAGGTCACCATTGGCCTATTGCTTTTGGAGTCTTCCCCACCTCCACTCTCAGTCCCTGTAACAAGCCTTTAAACCTTTAAATATTTTTATCTAGTATTCTATCCATAGATTAGAGATGTTGTCTTTTAAGTAAATTAGAATGAAAGCAAATAAACACATTTAAAGAGAAAGAATGGGCTTCAACGGTTGCATAGAAACCTCTTTGCTACTATAAATACTTAGGACAAAGGCCCATGGTTTAAATCAAGTCTCCGCCACATTCACTGTGCTGTTGTTATGTTTTAAGCTATCAGTGTTCAATCATTACTCCTATACTGACAGTCTTATGTGTGAGTTTCTCTCTGTTAAATAAGCCTCCCCTTCAGAAGAATTCTTATGGCAATGACTATAATTACAACCCAAGGCTGAGCTGAACTGGAAAATGCAGTGATGTGACAGCTTTTGTGATAGGAAGGGTGGAGAAGGAGTGAAAGCTTATAATTTTCTTTGAGCTGGCTTGAAGTCTGACAGTGGCCCTGCCCTTGGCATGTAAATGTGCAGTAACGTGGAGATTCAGCAGAGAATACGCAACAGACATGCCCACCAGGTAATTGCTGAATGGACTACCAGTCAACGAGCAAGAGAGCCTCAGCGCAGGGCTGAATTCTCCGTGACATCTGCCGACGGAGCTGTCTGCGGCAGTAGTTCCCAGCATGGTGGAGCATGAACACCTCTTTTCAGACCTGTGAGTCGAAACTTTTCAGTCCTTCTATGAAATGACTTGTTCTTTTTTAATACGTTATTTGAGGAAATACATAATAACAAGCAACTGCACACTGGTTACTTTGAAATAAATTTTCCCGTCTTATTAACCACAATAACTTTTATGGGTACCTGAAAATATGATATATTCCGGCAACCAGCAAAGCTTGGCCCCTTATGTCTGTAACGATGTTTGCAGCAGCCCATTAATCGGGATTTTCTCCTTTCCACTCACTGCTCCTACTTCAAGGTCACAGACCTGGAATAGTGTGTTCCTTGTTTTCACTCATTTGTTTATTTAATTGTTTCTTTTCATTGAAAGAGTATTAGGAGTTGACAATATCCTGGGCATCATGCTAGAGGTCATAGACACAGAATCAACAAACACCTGGTACCTGACCTTAAGGAATTTACATCCACTTAAGGAGATAGATATAAAAATCTTTAACAGTACAAATGGGCACAAAGGAGGATGTGGTCAGTTCTACTGGGGGAGAGTAGTTAGAAAAGCTTTCATAAAGAAGGTGTATTAGTCAGCTATTGCCACAAAAATGCTATGCAACAAATTGCTCAAAGACATAGTGACTTAAAACAAGAATTTGCAGGCTCAAGATCTGCAAGATACTGGCCGATTCCCTGGCTATGTTCGACTCCAGGCTTTGAGCTCCAGGCTCCATGCTGCAGACGGGGTTCAGGTTTGCTCCCCATGGCTCTCGTCCTCCTTAGATCAGAGCACATTCTCAGTCAAGAGCCAGAGAGCCCAACTGTGCAAAAAGAGTTCAAGTCTTTGCTCTTTCTACAGTCCCTACTGCCATTGAACAAAGTGAGTAACATGCCAAGCCCAAGGTCAATGGACAGGGAGATACACTCTGCCTTTCCATGACATGGGTTGGATTTTGGGTGTGGGACCCACAATTTAATTTATCACAAGACCTTTGATCTATTTCCTGAGAGATGATTGCAAGTTTATCAGGTGAATCTGAACATCCAAAACAGGAATCAGAAGTAAGAAAGGAATGTTGGTAAACAGTATTTGGCCTAAGAGAAATGAAGGATAGGGGCTGGGACTGTCCTGGGGAATTCATGCTCAGCGTCTGTCAGGGCAAATGCTGGGGCCATTAGTGTACCAAGATGAATACAACCATTGCCTGCCAGAGCTGGATAGAGCTAGAGCTTTAATGAAAGGCCTCATCCTACTCATACACCATGAAGGGGCCATTTTAAGCCAGTGTCTCTGTTTTGATGACAGTGACATTTAAAAGAAGAAAAATAAGACTCACATTCTGTCCTGCTTTCTGCACTGATCCATCCTGCATGCTGCTCTCTTCAAAGGACTGAGGCTGTAGTTTGTATTGGTTTCCTATTGCCACTGTAAGCAAACCACAACAAACTTAATGGCTTAAAAAAACACAAACTTACTATTTGACAGTTCTTGAGGTTAGAAGTCTGAAATGGGCATAACAGCTAAAACCAAGCCATTGTCAGGGCTGCGTTCCTTGTGGAGACTCAAGGACAGAATCTGTTTCCTTGTCTTTGCCAGCTTCTAGGGGCCGAGGGCACTCTTTTGGTTCGCAGTTCCTTCCTCCAGCTTCAAAGCCAGCATTAGAGCATCTTCAGAATTTTCTCTGAGTCTGAACTTCTCCCTCCCTCTTCCACATTTAAAGGATGCTTATATTTATACTGGGATCATCCAGATAATCCAGGCTGATCTTATTTAAGAACAGGTGGTGAGTAACCTAATTTCACCTGCAACCTTAATTCCTCCTTGCCATGTAACTTAGGGACATCCTTGAGAGGCCATTAGTGTCCCTACCACACGGGTCCTGGGTGGGGCAGGAGGGAGGGCAGACTGAGCAATGCCTTGACGTAGTGTAATGCTTTATGACATGCCAACACTTTCATTTTTTTTCAAAGATTTTATTTACTTATTTTCAGAGAGAGGGGAAGGGAGGGAGAAAGAGAGGGAGAAACAGCAATGTATGGTTGCCTCTCACATGGCCCTCACTGGGGACCTGGCCTGCAACCCAGGCATGTGCCCTGACTGGGAATCGAACCGGGACCCTTTGGTTCCCAGCCCGCGCTCAATCCACTGAGCTACACCAGCCAGGGCCCAACACTTTCATTTTTTATGTTGTCACTTTTGAATCGGTAAGAAGAGTAAGCAGACAACTATTTTATAAGTGAATACATTTGAAATCTAGATTTGTTCAACGGCAACACAGCATAGCACTTGTACTTGCTGCTTTTTCAATTACCTCAGAGTGCTCAGAATGTGTTTGGATTGGTGTCTGCCTTGCTCTATTGCAAGTATTTGTGGCCTATCTGCCTTACCATGTCAAGGTAAGCACAGAGTCGTTTCGTGCTCTGTGCCTTAGTTGTGAAGTGTGGTGAAAGAAAGGAACATTTATTAGACGCTCTTTGTGTCCATCATGTGCCAGATTTGTAAGTTATTCTCCCCACTACGTAGAGATGCGTAAACGTGGGCCCAAGGTCACGCAGCTCACAGCAAAGGATAGAGTTGGAATTCACACCAACACCAGCTGACTCAAAGCCAGTGCTCCTTCCCTGCTTCCGACGGGCCAGAGATCCTTCAGCTGAGTTTTCAAAAAGCAACAGTCTGGGCTCCGTGGGTTTAAAACCAAGGCTTGTAGAAATAAGGAGCATTCACAATACCATGGCTTCTGTTTGCCTTAGAGGGATTTGTGACTTTCCTAATGCGGAAAATGTCTCACTCTAGTCTTAGTTTCACCAACAATCACTGTGTGGCCTCTGTCTCTGCATCTCTGAGCCAGCTTCCTTTCTCATGAGGACAGTGGACCTGTTTCCCTCTGTCGTCTGAGACGCTGATATCCACGCAGACTGGGACAGGGAGAGCTGGGACTGGGGCACAGGGCATCTGTGTTCAAACGGAGCAGCTGTTCCTATTGTCCATTTAGTCTGTGGATAACTCCAGTTTTAAGACAGAACTTTGGCCCTGGCTGGTGTAGCTCAGTGGATTGAGCGCGGGCTGGGAACCAAAGGGTCCCGGTTCGATTCCCAGTCAGGGCACATGCCTGGGTTGCAGGCCAGGTCCCTGTGAGGGCCATGTGAGAGGCAACCATACATTGCTGTTTCTCCCTCTCTTTCTCGCTCTCTTCTCTCTCTAAAAATAAATAAATAAAATCTTAAAAAAAAAAAGACAGAACTTTGGAATGAAAACTGCATAATTAGTAATTTGTACAAACCATAGAATGAACAACAGCAAGAGTGAACACTAACTTAAACTGCAGACTTGGGGTGATGTGCCAGTGAGGGTTCATCAGCTGTCACGGATGTGCTGCTCTGGAGGAGCGTGGTGGGTGGGAGAGGGCTATGAATACGTAGGGGCGGGGCATGTATGGGACACCTCTACACTTTCCCCTCAATTTTTCCATGAACCTAAAACCTAAATTAAGGTTTAGGTTAACCTAAATTAAGTTTATGTCGCTAAAGCTACATGCAGTCAGGCCAAATAAACTTTGACACTTAAAACTGTTTCAGTTTTTCAAAGATGTAGTGAGTTTCCTTCAACTGTTTCCATTGCCTTTTTAAATTAAAAATCATGAAATAATTCAAACACCTTTAAAAAGGGAAATAACATGGCACCCATGTACCTAGTACCTAGATTAAACAAATGTTTATGTTATACAATATCTGTTTCAGTGTTTTATAGGAATAAACATTACAGACAAAATAAACGTTCCCTGGGCTCACCTTCGTTCTCACGCTCATAAGAGGAACTACTAACCTGAAGTTGATGTGTAATCTCCTGTTGCTTAAGATCCATAGGACCCTTATACAATGTCACTTCGAGTATTTTTGAAACTTATATAAATGGCATCATACAAGAAAAGTATTCTTCTGACAATTTTTTTTCACTCAATGTTTTGGTTTCAAGGTTTATCCATGTTAATATGTGTAAATGTAGTTTATTTATTTTCATTGTTGTGTTGTATTTCATTGTACGACTATGGTGTTTATTTTCCCTTATGATAGTGATTTAATTCTTTTTATACTTCAAAGTGTTACAGTGAACATTCTTCCTGGCACCCATTTCTTTGTCCTGTGGGCTGGAGTGGCCTGTGGCCCAGCTGCTCCACCTGCGCACGGCTCACTACTTCCGGTTTATGACGAGGCAAGTGTAGAAATTGACAATAAGCATTTAGAAAGTTTAAAAGCAATTCAACGGAATACTCTTATGTCTACTGAATCTAATAATTTAAAAAGTACTCAGGCTTTTATTTCATATGTCTGTTTTTACATTTTATTTATTTATTAATTTTTACTGTATTTTACAAAACTATTGAGCCTTGATAGGTTGGAATTAAAAAAAAACCAAATTTGTTTTTTATTATAGACAGTCCGAGAACCTCCGCACAGTTTCTGCCCAGAAGTGGCATTTCCGTGTGAACAAACCGCCCTCCGGCATGGTCAGATCCATTTCCAGTCTCGTCTGCTGCAGGAGATCGGTCCCTTTTCCCCATCGTTACACTATCAGCCTTTCCATTTGGGGCCACTTTGATAGCTGTGAAGTATTTCCTTTTAATTAGCATTTCTCTGATTAATAGTGGTTTGTTAGGTTCCGGTTTGTGTGACTTTAACAAGGTGGATTTTCTCAATTTGCAATTATGGGGAAAATATGTCTTTAACAATGTAGTTGTGGGAGGTAAAGTATTATAACAGGTATAACTGGTTTTGATGAGGAAAAGCCTAAGAATAGCTAGTTTTGACTTGACAAAGGACAGGAAAAGCTAGTTGTAGCAAATGAATGCATAGGCAGATACTTGAGTATATGCATGTCTTTCCTGGGATTTCGGTTTTGGGACAGTCACTCAGTCATCGCCACTAAGACACTTCAGTGGAGCAATTTTCACAAAGGATTCTGTGCCTGTCTTCTACTTCTGCTCACCCAGGGATTCTCTAGGGCTAACGAGCAAAGACGCAGAGTGAGGCTGAGACTGCCTCCGGGAGCATCGTTGTGTTCTAGGGCGACTGTTATCTGACCCCCATTCACTCAGCCTTTGCAGCTGGGCGAAAGGAGAACCTAGAAGACGTGTGGAGGTGGACATGGTGTGCCAGGCAAACCCGGCCAATGCACCCTGCAGTCAGCCCGATTTTAGAAAATGCAAATCGTAACCTATGCTTCCACACTAAAGCTTCTCGACATCGGCACTGAGCAGCATCACAAACCCTGAGTGGCTTCACATGGACCTTTCCTTCCTCTTGCATCTCAGCTTCCCTTCCTCCGCCCCATCATAGGAAGTTCCTCGCACAGTCCCAATGTACGGCAAACTGTCACACTTTCATTCCTGGGCTCAAGGAATTCATTTTCCCAGAATACCTCCTTCCTCCTGCTTGGCCTGGTACACGGTTCCTCCTCCCTCATAACTTGGCTGAGAAGCCTCTCCCAGGGAGAATGGATTGCTGTACACCCTACTAAGTTAAAATTTATAATATTTCTTCTTTTTTAAAATAAACTTCTCTTTGAGTTGTATAGCTCAAGGTGAATTATTGCAAAAAGAACAACTGTTATAACTATTACCCTGGTCAAGAAATAGAACATTACTATTTCTCTCTCAATAAATATATATTTATTGGCCATTTAGAAATCTAGTTTTCTGAAGTAACTGTTTATATCTTCCCCCCTTTTTTTCTAAGGTCATCTGTCTCATTGATTTTTTTAGGAGTTCTTTATAACTTCAAAGTAGTCCAATTTATCACTATTTTCCAGATAATACACAAAATTGTAAGAAATAAATTGCTATTTTAAGCCACTTAGTTTGGGCGGTTTGCTACAGAGCAGCAAAGTGAAGTGGAAAAGTGGTGAGAGACCTATCCAAGGGAGTCAAGTTATCATTCAAAGTTATCATCTTCATACATCAGAAGCCCACAAGATTTTCTAAAGAATTGTGTCAGCTTGGGCAGAGACATTTCAAAATGAAAAGAGGTCTCCGGGTCAATAAACTTCTTTGGGAAGGAAGCAGGTTAAGGAAGTTTCTCAGGGTCTGATGGGTCACGTCTAATGAGAAGGGCAGCCGGTCTGTTTGGTTATCCTATCCCTGTCTTGTGGCGGTGTGTCGAGAGTGTGAGAGTGTGTGTGTGTGTGTGTGTGTGTGTGTGTGTGTGTGTGTGTGTGTTGGGGTGGGGGTGGGGCTGGGCAAAAACTACTTGCCTTTTCAATCCACAATCTGCACAATTCAGTATCTGCACCTAAGGCAACACACCCAAAGAGCAATACCTACGGGAAAACATCTGAGGAGCCCCATCTGAGTTGGAACATGATTTAGATGGCAAGATTTGAGCGGATGCCACACAGGACTGAGCCTTTGGGGGTCCGGAGAGAGGGAAGTACAAGTGCATTTCACCTGTGAGAGATGTGACTCTTTGAAGACTAGGAAGTACATCGTAGAAACTAATCTCTAGAGATGGCTCCCAGTGAACCTCACCTCCCAGTGTTCATGCCCTTATGTAGTCGGTCCCCTTCCAGATTAAATCTGGATTAACTCTGAGACTTGCTTTAACTAGTAGAATATGGCAGAAGTAACATCATGCCAGTTCTGGGCAAAAGCCTTACCAAGGCCAGGCTGCTTCTATGTGTACACTTTCAGGGTCCCCGGGGTGCCGTGTAAATTCAGACACCCTGTTGGACAGACCATATAGAAAGGCCAGGTGGAGAGGGAAACGCCAGGGTTACATGAAAAGAAAGAGCGGAGTCCAGCCATCCCAGCTGAGCCCCAAGGTCTCAGGTAGTGACTCAGGCCACCCCGCCTGTTCCAGTCTCAGCTCCTGTCTAACTACAGCTGAGAGACCCCTGTGAGACCAGCGGGCTTCCCAGCTGGCCCAGCCACCCCTTGGCATCACAAGCAGTGATAGAGTTGTTGCTGATTTAAGCCACTACTTTTTGGAGTGGTAACAAAGCAATGTTTTTGCACTGTCAATCCGTTTCATGAACATGCTGTATCTCTCCTTCAGTTAAATCTTCAGCTTTTCCCAAGCAGCCTTTGTATTTTTCTGGGTAAGAGGCCCACTGTTTTTAGATTAGTTCTTAAACAGGTAAGTTTTAAATACTATTGATAAATATTGTTATGCTTAAAACTTATTTTCTAATTGTTTGTTGTTGGTTTATAGAAAGCTAATTATGGATAGAAACAAAATACATGATTTCATTCATTGGCCATGTATGGTGACTTTGTTCAAGTTCCCTATAAATTCTAATAGCATATCTGTAGATTTTTTAGAATTTATACATATAAAATCATCCTATATATGAATGACAACAGATTTATTTATTCTTTTCCAATCATAATAGGGTTTCTCTTTTTTCTTATCTTGTTAAACTGACTAGAACCTCTGATATAATGTCGAATAGAAGTAGCCGTCTTCGTCTTGTTCCTTATTGTAGGGAAAAAGCTTTCCCATATTCGACTATTAAGTATGATGTTTCTTGTGGGTCCTTCTGCACACCTTTGGAAGACAAGAGTTTTTATTATAAGTGGGTGTTGAATTTTATTAAAAGCTTTTTCTACATCTATTGAGATGATTATATGATTTTTTCCTTTTCTCTGCTATTGTGGTGAATTACATTGTCTTTGAATTTAAACTCAATCTCACAAGTCTGAACTAAGCACAGTTTGGTCATTCTGTATTATTCTTTTTATCTATCACTATACTTGATTATTTTTTTAGAATTTTAACATGTACATTTGTAAGAGAGAATGGCCTATCATTTCCTTCCTTGTATGTTCTTGTCAGGACTGAGTAGCAGCATTATGTGGGTATGATAAAAGGTACTGCTTTTGCTATTCTCCGGAAAAGCTTGTATGAGATTGACATACCTACTTCTTTATATATTTGTTAGAATTCACTAGTGAAGCATCTAGGGTGAAACAGATTTTAATTAAAGCCTAATTCTTTTCAGTAGACATAGGACTATTTAAATCCTTCTATTTCTTATTGTCGTTCATTCTGGTATATCAGATTTTCTAGGAATTTGTCCATTTTCTCTAAATTTTCAAAATTATTGGCACAAAACTATTCACATGAAATCCTATAATATTTTGTTATTTTTATTCCTAAAATTAGTTGCACATTAATTCTATCTCTCTCTTTCTGTCTCACTCCCCCACCCTTTCTCTCCTTAATCAGGTGTTTGTTAATTAAGCAGTATGTTTTTAAAGATAGAACCTTTGGATTAGTTAAACCTCATCACATGTTTATTTTCTGTTTTATTACTTTCTATTTTGTTCTTTATTATTTACCTTCTCTACTTTCTTCAAGTTTGCTGTTCTTTTCCTAACTTCTTCAAATGATACTTTGTCATTCATTATAAGTGTTTCTACTTTTCTAATACATTCAAGCTTATAAATTTCCCCTGAAGCATGACTTTGGGTGCGGCCCATATCCAAAGTTATATGTCATATTTTCAATATATTTAATTATAACTATTTTTAATTTCTATTTTGATTTTTTGTTTGACCTGCTGGGTCATTTAGTAATGTATCACAGTTTTCTAATTGTGGGGTTTTGTATTGGTATCTTTGTTATTTATTAGTAGCTTAATTACATTATGTCAGAGAACATACTCTGCATTATTTCAGTTTTTGATGTTGGTTAAAATGCCCTTTATGATCCAGTATATGGTCAAATTTTTATAATGTCCTATATATACTTTAAAAATGTGTAGTCTGCAGTTTTGGGGTGTATTTTTCAATACATATATATTGATATATCACATTTTTTTCATCAGATTCAAATTCTCTTATTTTTACATTTTTCCTGCTCATTTTGTCTATGTCCTTTAATGAAAGAGGAATGCTAAAAATCTCTCATTATGATAATGGATTTGTCTGTTATACTTTTTAGTTCTGAAAATGTTATTTTATATATTTTGATGTTATGTTATTAGGTCTATACAAAATTAGAATGGTTTTATCTTCCTGTTAGATTTCTCCTCTCTGATTCTATTTTAAAATTTGTTTATTGATTTTTTTTTGAGAGAGAGAGAGAAACATGGATTTGTTGCTGCACTTATTTATATATTAATTGGTTGTTTGTTTTATATGCCCTGAGCAGGGATCGAACCCGCAACCTTGGCATATCTGGGTGACACTCTAACTAACTGAGATACCCAGCCATGGCTTTTTGATTCTTTATGTCTAATACATCTATATAAGGATTCTGCTCATTAGTTCATATTTATTCCATGAGTTTATATCGATAAAACTGTCATTTTCCCCCTCTTCCAGTTATATTCTTCCTCTGAGTACCAATCATTTTCCAATGTCTTTTCTCCACCAGCTGGAGAGGGGCCAATCTGCCTCTACTCTCAGTGGCCACCACAGCCGGTTTTGATTACATGTGATGTTAGAACACTATGGCATAAGATTTCAAAGAACTTCACTATGCAAGCCCGAGTGTCGAGCTCTCAAGGAGAGCCCGGAGAGACGATGGACAAGTTGCTGGCCTTGAGCACACATGTGGCTCTTTTTTGCTCTGCCATTTTAGATGCTATTGGCCTCCCTGTGGTTCAGGACATGCTTAACACACTCCTGCCTTGGGGCCTTCGAATTTTTCACTCCCTCTCCCCGAAACACTTTTCTTCTAGGCATTCTTGAGGCTTGCGTCAGAAGTAGATGTGAAGCATACAAATAATACCTGGCGTGGAGGAGTTACTACAGGAGGAGGGAAGGAACACCGTGAGTTCAAGTGTAAGGAGAGCCCCATGGAGAGTCACCGGGTTCAGCAGGCATGGAGCTGTGGATGTGCCGCCTCCTAGACACATCACCAGTGTTCGGGGTTCAGGTCAGAAAATGGCACATGCTAGTGGGTAGGTTAGAAAGATAAGTTGGATCACAAAATACAGGGCCATGAGGGCGAGGCAAAGGGCTTTGGACATAGCAACATGCCTCCTCTCTCGACTTCCCTCTTGACTACAATGTGAGATTCCTGAGTAAATACCCAGAAAGATGCCCTGCACACGACGGGCAGACAGCATTCCATTCACTGGTGATTAGCACTCAGGCCCCAGTGAGAGTGTCTGGGTTCAGATCCTGCTCCGTTTCTTCCTGACTCCATGACCTTGGGCAAGGTGTCCACGTCTCTCCACCCCCATTTCCTCTCCTGTGAACCAAGGTGAATGGAGGTACCAGGCTCCTTGGGCTACTGTGAGAGTTAGACAAGAGATTACACGTAAAGCTCTTGGTACGTACTCACCACATAGTAACACTTAGTTATTACTAATTTAGACAACTCCTAGTTTCTATAATATCTCCTCACAATTCAAGATTCAAAATTCTGCCCTAAGGGAAAGGTAAGGATGTAGGAAGAGGAGTTTTACCAGCCAACCTAGCCTAGTAATTACATACCCATCCATGGCGTTCTCCAATTTTTTTAACAAGTATTGTCTGTTTCCAAAAATTTGTCCAATTGAGTGAAAATGTAGCAGTGGCCTCTTGGATTTTGATCTGTCTCCATGATACCTAAACCTTATTAAGAAAAGGATGATTGGGGGACCTTACATTCTAATCACTACTTCTAAGAGCTGTTTCTCCTTTTAAGTACTTTTTCCCTCCAAAGCTTAGCTATTCAAAGGGATGGTTAGAAATCAGATGTGTATAATTCCATAACAATTTATTTTCCTGACTTGATGTATTTTATGGAAACTTAGCATGAAATTGAGTGCATTACCATCAAGGTCTGGAAGTAAGGAGACTTAACTAGAGCAAATAAAACAAAACCCGAAACGCATTGCAGATGCATCAGAAAGCGTTTCAGTTCCTGGTCTGCGTTCGAACTTGTCCTGAAGTGCCTCCTGGAGAGTTTGACAGGATGGGCGGGCCGGCGAAAACACTGAGGCAGCACTGTCCCTGAGAAAAATCACTCGACAAATGCTAACAGTGCAGAGAGCGGCTCCTTTTGCGGCACTGATGCAAAGATTAAATTAAGGCCGTGCCCTGGGAAACATAACTATGTTAGGCTGCTCCTCCCACGGAATGTTTTTTTCATTTCTAAGCTTCATGTTTTTAACACTCAGCTCTGGATCTATTGTCAGTTGATAAACAAAAGTTTAATGACGATGACTCCAACTAATATGATTAGTGCCTCAGAATTATATCCATCCTAGAATTCAAAGGAGACTCTGACTTTCTGGAGAAGTCCTTCAAGAAATAAAGAAAATTATATGTGTCTAAGTATTAACAGAAGGAAAAAAGTTTCCTTTTAATTGAATTTATTGGGGTGACATTGGGTGACACAATTATACAGGCTTCAGGTGCACAGCTCTGCACTTCATCTGTACACTGTACTGTGTGTGCGCCGCCCCAAGCCAAGACTCTGTCCATCACTGTTTATCCCCCCGTACTTTCCTCCGCCTCTCCCAGCGCCCCCTGCCCCACGCAGTCCCCACACTGTTGCCCATGTCCATGAGTTTTCTCTTGTTTATACTCAATCCTTCCACCACCACCACCCAGCTGCCCCACACCCCGACTGCTGTCAGCCTGCTCTCTGTCTGTGAGTCTGTCTCTATTTTGCTTGTAAGTTCAAAAAATGGAAATTTTAATTTTGCTATTGTAGTTAGTAATGAATCTTGATTAATGAATGCTTATTTTTAAAGAAAACTCATGCGTAGCCGCCTTCCTACTAATGGTAGGAAATTACATAGCTAATTAAGGTATAAATGTTGATGTTCATTTTGTACAGAAAGGGACTGCACATTTTACCTATCCTCACTTCTCAGTAATATTTTCTGTTGAGACATCATGGACAAATCTGACCTTTTGTGGACTCAGTTTTCAAATCATTACGAAAGAAGGGAAATAATATTACTTCACCCACACAATTATTATGAAAATAAAGGGAAATCAAGTAAACAATAATTTAAAAACTACTAAGAGTATACGGTTATTAATCAGTAATATGATAACAGAAGGCAATAAAATGTGTTGCTCCTTTTAATACTATTAATAAATACATATGTATGCTTATATGTGCATATATTAACTCTTGTTATTACTTAAAGTAGAGCTGTATAAATCTATACATAACAAAAGTGCATGAGAATTTTACAATTAAAGGTAAGGATTTTTCTGTTCACATGTCAAGCACTTTCTTTATTTTCTTAAGCCACAATAGCAAACTTTATATTTATCATACCAAAACATAATTAGTGGTTATTCGAGTGAACACCGACAGAATTATATAAAACAGCAAGTGCTAGAACTAATAGACAGAGTCATTAATTGCAGAGGCTCTGCATATTTGGAGCAGAAGGTCCAAAATACCCCAGAAGCAGGGGTAGGTGACAGCTTGCTTAAAGCTGAGGCTGAACAGGACAGCTGGCAAAGGGACTAAAGGCATGTGGAAGGCAGGGGATTGGAGAATGGAAAAGGTAGGGTCAGATCCGCAGCTCTCGCCAGCTGGAGCCAGCTGTGGCAAAGCCGGTTCCTGTGCTCCCGCCCTGGTTCCTCACTCAGGTTCCCATCTGCTGGCTGCATTTTAACGTCTTCATGCTGGGAGTTCTTCCTTCGTTCCTCCCATGGCTGGCTCCTTCTCCCTGTTTAGTCAGCTCAATTGTTACTTCTTCTTGGAAGCCAGTACCTCTCAGTTTCTCCATTTCTATTTCTCCCAGCCTTTATCACTAACTTTATCTACAACTACATTACTTGACCATTTGTTTACTGCCCACTGTGTCCTGTGCTTGCCAGCCAGAATACATAAGCGGAGGAATTTCATCCCCAGCAGTTTCTGGGTCATAGTAAGCTCGTGAATGAATGAATGAATGAATGAATCTTCAAGCCTCCCTTCAGCTGTACAATTTTCTGTTTGATTATTTCTTCCCTCAAAAGGATTAGTTTTGTTTTCTATTCACTAACTAGTTCCTCGTTCTCAAGTTTTTAGGTAGTAGGATGTTAACCATGGCTAATGCTCTAGCACATTAGCCAACTAATATGGTCACCCTTTCCCGTAACAAAATGATTTTATTCAGTACAAATTTTTTTGTGATCTATTCCTTAGAGTATATAGGGATGCACATTTCTAACAACATAGAAAATTGCAGAGCCTCCAATGATAAAAGTCTTAGAAAGGCTGGAGAATTATACCAGACATACTTCTAAGTACATAGCTGAGGTTACAGAAAAGTATGGGAAATATTCAGGAGCTAAACTGAAAACCATAGCAGCGTGGAGGAGGGAAGTATGCGGTTGTCCTGGGAGAAAGCGGGAGACGGGAAGATGGTGTCCATCCCAGTAGCCCAGGGCCTGGTGTGCAAGCATACCCATGGGGACAGCAGCTGAGACTCAGCTGAGGCTCGGGTTCACATACGGCTGGGAGTTGGAATGGGGCCTGAAGAACTCTAAGCTGAGTCATTGGGAGGCTGTAAATGAATCCATCAATTCACTGGAAGATGACAAGGGAGTTTGTTTACTTCCATCTGGGTCGAGTGAGGAGGAAGAAAGTCTATTCTAAGAATTCATAATCAAGACCTGCCCTCACGTGGGTTTGGAGTTCACATTTGTGATTTAAGAATTTGTATCTGAGCAATTCATGTAAAAACAGATCCACTTTTTCACCCCAGGGCACTTGACAGAGGCGTCAGTAAAACCTGGCTGAAGAACCACACCTCGTAGTCCGGGCCTCACAGGATGCACAGACAGAGGCTGGCCAGGCTTGAACTCACAGTCTAAATGGCGAAACACACAAGCCACGGGAGCAGAGTCAGCAGGTGCCCCGAACGCATGGCTGAGTGCCCAAGAATCAGAGACATAAAACAATAAAAAAAAAATAGGAGAAAATAAAACTTCAAAAATGACAAAAAGTAAACAAATACAATACCGAGAAATGAAAAATGCATTCACTAAAATTAAAAACTCAGAAGACAGATGAGAAAGAGCTGAGAGTATTAGAAACTGGAAGGTAGATCCGAGCGGGAGTCACAGAGAGATTAAGAGAAAACAAGAGAACAGAGACGAGGAAACGCGAGCAGAGGATGAAAAGGTACCCAATAGGACTTCTAGAAGGAAAATATATTCTAAAAATAGGGAAAAAGCAATAGTGGAAGATATAGTGACTGAGAATTTTCCAAAATTTATGAAACACATAAATTGGCAGATTTAGGAAATTCAAGATATTCTAATTAAGATAAATAAAACTAACTCTGTTCCTAAACACACTGTAGTGAAACAGATGAATATCAAAGATTTTACCAGGCAGAAGTCAGAAAGGAAAGTCAGATTACATAAAGTGAATAATAAATAGATCAATATAAAAATTCTCAGCATGTGGAGAAAAGAGAATGCTCGTGCGCTGTTGGTGGGAACGTGACCTGGCGGAGCCGCTGTGGAAACAGTGTAGAGGACACTAAAAAAATTTAAGATAGAGCTGTCCTATGACCCGCAATTCCACTTTTGTTTCCAAAGGAAACAAAAACACTAATTCAAAAAGATATGTGCACCCCTATGCTCATTGCAGCATTATTTACAATAGCCAATACACAGAAGCAACCAAGGTGTCCAGCTATGGATGAATGGCTAAAGGAAATATCATATATACAGATATTAATTCTCAACGTGAATTCTCAATAGCAACCCTGAGACAGAAGACAGTGCACCAATATCGTAAAAGGTCTGAGAAAAGATAGCCATCAATCTAAAATTCTATGGCCCACTATCGTTAAAATAATAATAACAACAACAATAATAATAATTGATAGCGCGCCCCTAACAGACCCTACTACTTCAGGAAAAACAGAACTGAACTCAGCAGGACGCAGTGAGTTGCAGAAAAGACATGTTAGCAAAGAAACTACTAAATAATTAAATAATTCTTATTATAATTCTTAAATAAGGGAATATACACACAATGCAATATTATTTACTATAAAAAACAAGGAAATTTGTGGCGACATGGATGGACCTTTAACATATTATGCTAAGTGAAATAAGTCCACAGAGTAAAACAAATACCATATAATTTCTTTTACATGTGGAATCTAAATAATAAAAAAACTGAGCTCATAGATACAGAGAACATATTGGTGGCTGCCAGAGGCGGGAATTGAAGGGCGTGAAATGGGTGAAGGTGGCCAAAGGTATAAATTTCTAGTTATAAATAAGTCCTGGGGATGTAACGTTCAGCATGGAGACTACAGTTAATGATACTGTGTTATATATTTGAAAGCTGTTGAGAGTAAATCTTAAAAATTCTCATTAGAAGAAAAAAATGTGTAGTTTTATATGTGATAGATATTAATTGGTCGTCTTTTGTGATCATTTCTCAGTGTACACAAATGTGGAATCATTTGCTGTACACCTGAATGAGTATGTCAATTACATCACAATTTAAAATAAATAAGTAAATAAGGGACTAGCCAAACATACGCATGTAACACAGAGACACACACAGCAGTGCGGTGACAACCAGAGGGAAAGGGGGGAGGGGCCCAGCGGGCAAAGCGGGGGAAATGAGAACAGAAAGCGACTTTGCCTGGGGCGGTGGTCACACGGTGCAGTGTGCAGATGAAGTTTTGTTGAGCTGTACACTTGAAACCTCTATGGTTTTGTGAATCAATGTCACCCCAATAAATTCAATTTGAAAAATAAATAAAAAATCCTCAATAGCAACGCTGAGATGAAAGACAGTGCACTAATGTCACAAAGGGTCTGAGAAAAGATGGCCATCAACCTTCAATTCTATGCCCCACTATCACTAAAGTAATAATAATAATTAATAATAACAATAATAATAATTGATAGTGCACCCCTAATGGACCCTACTACTTCAGGAAAAACAAAACTGAACTCAGCAGGAAGTAGTGAGATGCAAAAAAGATATGGTAAACAAATTACTGAATACTTAAATAATTCTAAATAGGCCTTGATCATATAAAGCAACGTAATAATGACTGATTTGTGGTTATAAAAATAGAATGGAACATAAACAAGATGGAGGAGATTACAGACTTAGAGTGTTCTAAAGCCTGTTATTTGGGAGGTAGAGACATTTGTTAACTTCAGACTTAGAAAGTCACACATGCGTGATCAAATTGTAATTATCATCATCAATAGAAATGAAACATATAATTCTCAAACCAACAAGGTGCTCTCAAAAAGCCGTGGTCTAGTGCAGGTAATACAGCATTTCACAGCACTAGAGCTGAAGTCCTACCTGTTTTGTGAAATCTGTCCTACCAAACAGACTCAGAAGTTCTTCCCTTTCTGTTCTTGGGTGTCATGGAGAAGCCTCCTTTAGAGCAAGTGGGAATGGCCCGTCTCTTCAGCTGCCCTCCTGGACCTCCCTCACCTGGTAGCCCACTGCCCAGCACAGAGCAGACCCGTCCACTTGTGTAGAATGAATGGATGTGACTTGCTCAAGGTCACACAGCCACCAAGAGGCAGATAGGAACGGGAACCCAGATCTTTGTATCTCCAGGCTTGCTCCTTAATTTAAACCAATCCCCCCAAATTGTGCCTGAAACAGGTGTTGAGTCCTGTGAAAGGCTAGCTGTTTGATTAGAGCAGTAAGAAATCCCTCTGAGATCAAAAGGCAAATTTGGACAATGTCACATCAGTAGCTACTGTCAATCTCCTGTTTAAAGAAAATCCATGTTGCAGGTTATGCTGTTGAGGGAGCAGAGTTCGAGGATGTTTTTTCAGAGTGACTGAAATTTGCAGGGAGAATGTGACCATCTCCATCCCAAGCCAGCCTCTTCAGACCAGGGCATGGTCCAGGGGACAGAGGTGCTCTGTGCCCTCCCGCTTGTCACTGCTAGGAACTAAGACCCTTTGGTATTGGCTTGGCCAAAAAGTCGTTTGGTGTTTTCCATAGGACGGCTCTAGGAGCACTTAGTTGTCTTCAACTTCATAGGAAACAATTTTGTTAGATTGTATCGTGATAGCTGTCATATCAGCATGCATTTAAAAAAATCAAAACTGGTGAATTTTTGTGTAGCCATTCTAATATTGAAGATGGAAGAAAATAAGCAAACGATTAATTACAACAAGCACTTCTCCTCACTAGGCCAACTGAAAGCAGCACGCAACGAAAAGCATCCTAACAGTCAACAGAAAACACATGATCTTCCATCAGGATAATGCAAGAACACATGTTTCTTTGATGGCCAGGCAAAAACTGTCACAGCTTGGCTGGGGAGTTCTGATTCATCCACTGTATTCATTCACCAGACATTGCACCTTCGAATTCCCATTTATTTTGGTCTTTACAAAATTCTCTTAATGGAAAAATGTAAATTCCCTGGAAGACTGCAACGTAATAATGAAACAGTTCTTTGCTCAAAAAGATAAAAGAATTTTGGGAAGAAGGAATTATGAAGTCGTCTGAAAGATGGCAGAAGGTGTGGAACAAAACAGTGAATACGATGTTCAATAAAGTTATTGGTGAAAATGAAAAATGTGTCCTTTGTTTTTACTTAAAAACCAAATGAAACTTTTGGCCGACCCAATAAAATGCAGTGTGTGTCTTGGGCCTTACTGGGGATCAGCTACAGAGGTGGAAGGTTGGACGGGCTGAGAGGTAGCTGGGAATTTTCTCTTGGGAGGCTCTGCACTGAAAAATGAAGAAAGGATTGGGGAGAGATGAGGGGAGCCGAAAGGTCAAAAGTGAAGAAGACACCAGGTACCTATTTCACAGTTCTGTTTAGGGCCAGCTCTGTTCAGAATTTTAGCCCCAATAACCTACATTTTAAAATGGAAAATAACCATATTTGACCTTCCCCTGTCTCACAGTAAGATTAAACAGGGGTGAGGAAGTGGAAGATCTCTTGAGATTCTTTGACAGGCTTCAGAAAACGAACTGCATTAGAGAGAATCTCCCAAACTCAAAGCTAGATTACCCATGTAGTGTTTTCTCCACTCCTCTCTTATCAGTCCAGACCCAAGAGAAGCAGATGGGGAAGGAAAATGACTCCAAAATCATCTTTCCTTCCAAAGGAAGACAGCCATGGAAGGCAGAAAAAGGCAGGCAGGAATGAGGGGGACCACCTGGACAGGAGGGAAGGGGCGGTGCTGAGGTGACAGCTTTAGTCTGGGTTCATGTCTGAACTTACTGATTAATTACGGAGGCAGCCACACTGTATCCAAGTACATGCCTTTGGCAAAAGGGTTCAAGTTCTTAAATGCAGCCTATTCCCTTCACTTAGACAATCCCTTCTCCCCTTGACCTGTCTCCCACATAAAGAAACATCAGAAAGGACTAAAAGAGGAGTGTGTGTGTGTGTGTTTGTGTGTGTAATGTGTTATCAAGAATAGACAGAGGGCATTACCTTAAAAAGTTAACTGAAGAAAGGAGAATGGGTGGAGTAATTTGAGCAGCAGGAATGTGTAGCATTTCTGCCACACTGGAGCAACTAAGGTTAATTTTCTACTTCAGCCTTCAACTTCAAGGTACAAGGTACAGTTCTCTCTTTTTCATTAATCACCTTTGACACTTTTCATAGGACTGTAGTTTTACCAGAAAGCGACTTCATAACTGTCATAACATCTTAATCTCCCTGGGGCTGGGACAAAGTGGAACCCTGATGGTTCCCAAGGAGATTTTTTTCCACAATTAGCATTTCAGTCAAAGCCTCAACTCCGCAAAAAGAAAGCATAACCTGGAACCAGAGTTCCCCAGGCAGCCTGCCCTGACTCCAGTTCTCTGGGGCTATGAAGAAGTCGATTGTGATCTAGCTGTGAAAAATACAGCTTTCTTTCTAGAGCCTTGCTGTTTGTAATTGTTAAAATGCATGAGCTAGCCCGGCTGGTGTAGCTCAGTGGATTGAGCATGGGCTGGGAACCAGAGGGTCCCGGTTCGATTCCCAGTCAGGGCACATGCCTGGGTTGCAGGCCAGGTCCCCAGTGAGGGCCATGTGAGAGGCAACCATACATTGTTCTTTCTCCCTCCTTCCCCTCTCTCTAAAAATAAATAAAATCTAAAAAAAAAAAAAAAAAAAAGCATGAGCTAAAACTTTCAGCCATGAAAACTTGCCTGTTTCCAGGATGTCACTGTACACATTTTTTGAGGAAAACTCTGTTTCCCCCCAAGTGGGTTTGAGGTGAGAAGAATCGGTTAGTGGGCACACACTTCATCAGACTGGACTAGGGTATGGACTGCCACCATCGTGTGCCCGAGTGACCTGCTGCTACGCCCCTTGCGAACTGCTGCTGTGGAACCGCTCTAATGTCTGCATTGACAACAGACTCTTGGCATTAGGAAATCAACCCCTGGGTTAATTAGAACTCAGACTTGTAGCCTATCCTCAGCTCATAGAATAAAGACTGTTTTCCTTTGACCTAATTACAAGATGTTCTTAAACATCACCATTTTGTAAAAGAAATTGTGATGACAAATTGTTTGCTGGACCACATTGTCAGGACTCAAAAACGTGCCTGTAATTTGGAAAAAGTGTTTGTAACTAGCTGATAAATGTAGTCTGTAGGAACCAGTGCTATTCACCACCAGTTTGCAGATACTATGTTCTTTCCCTTCTTTCCTTCATCTTCTACGTAGCTCCTATCTTTAAAAAAAAAAAGAAAAGAAAAAGTCAAGTCAGAATCAGAATGTCTTTTTCCCTTATCAACAGAGTTTATGCGGTCGATCCCACAAACCTGCAGGCTTCAGTAGTATCCCAGACCTCTGCCCCAAAGCCCCAGCAACAGCTTTCTCTGAATTAAAAATCCAACACATAAAAAGTTACCACACCACCACCATCAACAACAAAAAACCCTCAGAAACAAAAGTAACTCTCTTTGACTTGATAAGGCTTGATTAAATACCTCAGATGTGTACTGGGTCCATTGTGTTGTGCTACTCTGTTTTGCTGTTGTAGTATTCTATTTGATTATTTACCCTAAGGGACTACAACACCTGGAGCCTTGCCAAGCTTGATCTGCACAGGTGCCCCTGCACCACATGGGAAAACATCTAGGGTGCAGAAAAAAGACAACATTTAAAGTGGCCTATGGGATGCTGCTAGGACCCTAACGTTTAGAGTGGTGAGGAATCTATTCTTAAATACACAAACTCCTGGCAAGGACGCCCTCCTAATGAACATGACTACAGACCCCGGACCAGAGGATCACAAATCTCATAGAATATAGCAAAATGAAGCTGAGGAAACTACTAGATTTGTAATACACAGGTTATTATTCCAGTACCAGTCTGGAGAGCTTTTACATAGTAATGCCCAGGTAGTCTTTGAGAGTGTTCTGCAACATGGCCACCACTAGAGGGCGGAGCAGACCACTTCAGTTTTCAAGCACGGCATCCACAGGTGAAGTTGAAATTTATAAGGAAGGGCGGGCTAAATGCTGGGCAGAGCTTACACTTACATCTCTCCGCCCGTTGACTTCATGCCTCTGTGTGCCCGGAGAGCTACGTGCTAACGCAGGGGTTCTCCATCCTGGCTACACCTTCAGACCACTTGGGGAGCTTCTGAAAAATGAATGTCCGCCCCACCGCCCTTGCTTCACTCTGATTTTTCTTTTTTTACTATAATACCTCATTTGTATATTGCACTGTGTGTTCCCCACCCCAAGTCAAGTCTCCTTCCATCACCGTTTATGCCCTTATACACTCTTCTCCCTCAACCCACCTCCCTTTCCCTCTGGTTGGGATTGGGTGAGTTTTGTAAGATACAAAATTGTGATGCTGTGGTATTACAAAGTGCTCCATTTGTGGCAGCAGGAGGAAATGAGTTGGCTCTAAGAATTGAGTTGAGTTATAACATCTTGCTGCATTTGGAAAAGAGAATAAGCCACTAAGTGCCTACTGGCCAGGTAAAGGTGGATATGGTTAATAATTTTTTAAGATTTTATTTATTTATTTTTTAGAGATAGGGGAAAGGACGGAGAAAGAGAAGAAGAGAAACATCAATGTGTGGTTGCCTCTCATGCACCCCCGATTGGGGACTTGGCCTGCAACCCAGGCACGTGCCCTAACCGGGAATCTAACCAGTGAGCTTTTGGGTTGCAGGCCTGTGCTCAATCCACTGAGCCACACCAGCCGGGGCTGGTTAACAAATTTTTAATATAGTTAGATTTAAATAATTTAATTTTTGAAAATTCTCTAGATTATTCTAATGTGAAGTATGGGTGGAAGCCTGTTGAGTTACACACTGATTGTATTTCACAGGGAAAACAAAACATTCCGATCTGGGATGAGCATTTCCACTTTCTCTCTTGAGCCCCAGAAACGAATTGACACTTCCATGTAACTTTTCCTTCCACCTTCAATACCTGGGGTCATTTGTAGGTAAAATCTGTTATTATAAAGAAAATAATATAATAAAATTAATAGGGTAGAGAATGCTGCAAAATATTTATTTTTACGGTTCTCATGAGTCACCTTCTAATTTCTAGAGCTCCCGCTCCACTGGGCATGTGACGGCCCCTCCCTCCAGAGCGCTCTGTGTGCTGCTCTGCCCTACCCTGGGGGCCCGGCCTCCCCTCTGAACGGCAGAGGGAGATGCTCCAGCCTCTTGGCTTCATCCTGGCCTTTGGGTGGCAGCCCCCACTGTGCTTTCTTATGAAGTGGAGGCGGTGACAGTAACGTGGGATTCCTCATCTTAGAGCAACTGCAAGACTTTCTTTGCTGCCGTTTACCTCCTCTCACGAGTACACTGACACATAATAAACTCCATTTTGTCGTGTTTGTCTTTCAAATAATTTTTCCCTGTGATGGTTAATTTTATGTCAATTTGACTGGGCCATGAGATACCCAAATAATCTGGTTAAATGTTATTTCTGGGTGTCTGTGAGGATGTTTCCAGGTGAGATAAGCATTTGACTTGGTGGACTGAGTAAAAGAGATTGGCCTGCCCGTGTGGGTAGGCCTCTCTCTCTCTCTCTCTCTCTCTCTCTTTCTCTCTCTCTGTCTCTTTCTTTCTCTGACTGATACATTTTCCATCAGGGCAGAGTGTGAGAGGAGGATAAAGATACAGGCAGTGGTGAAGAAAGGCATCTGGCCCTGCCACATCTCTCTTGACAGATTGCAGTCCCTCCTCTATTGTGCTGAATCGGAGGCTCCTGGCTAAGGGCTTGGATCGCATCATTGTTACTCCACAGTGGCATGTTCTGAGCAGTCCTACATTTCTTGGGCATTCTGACTGAAACTAGGGTCCAAGAGAGGTGCTGTCCATTAATGTTGATCCTCTTCTGGCAAGAAAGCTGCTGGCAAGAAAGATGCGACAAGCAAGAAGCCTTGCAAGAGCTCTACTGAGAAATAGCATGTGCTCAACGTTTCGTCATTGGTGGCCTCGTGCCGCTGAAAGGCAGAGGAGCCGCTGCTCTGACACCTTTATGCCACCAGAGGGCAAGGCAGAGCATCAGCTCAAGCACAGGATGCTGGGGGCTCCCTATCTGGGCTGCTGTGGCTGTCGGTGACTGGTACAAAATAAAGTATCCAGCAAGGAAGGTTCATTTAGAACTTCACCAGGAGAAGAGTAGAAACTAAAAGTAAAAGGTGACACTTGCTTTGAACAACGTTTGAGTAATGAGACTTTCCTGCAGTGAACATGACCGTAGATGCCTGCAGAGAAAAGGAGAGAAGGGAATTTCGAGGTCATTGGTAAAAGTGGTTTACCTTAGTAGAGACATGGCACATGTCCACTTTAGGGATATGAAGTTAGCTGCTCAGGGGCTACGCTGGCCTTCCTGAGTCCCATGAAACGCTCTCAATAATTCCTTACACTTGCCCCAATTTCATGCAGCAAACCCTAAGGGAACCATAGACATAAAGCCCTGTTTCACACTGGAACTAGCCCATCCTTTATTGAACATTTCTCCCCTGGGCACACAGCTTTGTAACAGAATCGAAAGCAAGGAAATGTGTGCTCTGACTCTCCAAGAGTTTCCACAGATTCCTGGAGGAGCTGGAGGGTGTTTCAGGCAGGGCCCCAACAGGAAACAGGTGGTGTGCTCAGGTTAGGACAGTTCACAGAGGGCTTACTTACTCATGCGTGGGGAAGGTGTAGGGGACCCAGAGGAGCTCGTGCAGGAAGTAACACAGAGCCTTCACAGTGGAGCGGGCACTACCCCTGAACCCAGGACTAACAGCAACGGGAATGCTGAAGCAGAGAGCCATGGACAGAAGGCCACCTTGGGCAGAACAGTCGCCCCGGGCTGCAGCCAGCCCCAGCTGACTCACAGCGAGCTCAGGGGAATCCAGTCTTGCTTGACTGCGGAGATAGCAACTGAGAGAGGTGTCCTCCGTCAATTTCATCGTTGTGCGAACATCACAGAGTGCACCTACACAGACCTAGATGGTAAAGCCAACTACACGCCGGGGCTAGATGGTACAGCCCACTGCTCCTAGGCTGCAAACTGTGCAGCATGTCACCATACCAAACAACGTGAGATTAAATCAAGCACAAGAGAAAATGATGCAACCGAGAGACGCAGTAAACACGAGACGCATGAGGCTGCTGCCAGCGTAACACTTTCACGGTGAACTTCTTTTCCTATGTACAGAGTGCCCTCTAAAAAAATAAAAAGTGCAGTGTTGTACATGCATACACCAGCTGTATAGCTCCATTACCAAGTGCTGTGTCCTGTCCATAACCGTATGTGCTATAGTTCTATGCCACCCGCAGCGCAGTAGGTTTGTCTCCGCAGCATCACCACAAACACGTGAGTAACGGGTTGCGTAGTGACGTGAGGGCAGCTACCACGTCACGAGGCGATAGGAACGTTTCAGCAGCAGTGCAATCTCAGGGGGCGCCCTCGTACGTGCGGTCCGTCACGGACCAATACGTCATTACGTAGCGTGTGACTGTGAATGCTAACCTTGCTGTCTCCCTCCCTCCAGGTCCTTTCGGGGTCCCCGCTGGCTGAGCCCAACGGGAAACCGGAGGGCAAGGGATTCAGTTGGTAGAATCCTTCCAAGTCAGAGTTTGGGAGATGACATCAAGCTGGACATAACCACGCTCACCTGAAATGAGCACTTGACTGTCACCCCTGCTGTGCGTGCAGAGGTTCCCCGGGGACACTGCCGGGCTGCCGGCTGGAGTGTGGGAATCGCTTCTTCACAGGCACGACGGTACTCAGAAGTTGTTCTCGGGTAAGTGTAGTCCTTTGTAGGCAGTCTGTCCTTCCCTTGCTGCTTTGAAGAGTCATGTTTGACAGTTTGAAGTTTTGTTATGATGTGTCTTTGTGAGGATTTCATTTTATTTAATTGAGGCCCGTAGGGCTTCCTGACTCTATGGAATATCACATTGTATCATATGAATTTTGGAAAATTTTTAGCTAATATCATCTCCCTAATTCTCTGAAACTTCAATGGTAGATATTTTCATTTTGTTTTATTAACCTGTCTGTGATGTTTTCAATTTATTTTCTCTCTCTGAAGTGTGGTCTGTATAGTCTCTTCAGCTCACTTCCAGTAAACTGATACTCCCTTTGCCTAATTATCTCAGCCAAAAAAGCCCTTCTCAGTGGCACATTATATTAAAACTGTCCAAAATTAATGACTGGAAACAATTCTCAGTGCGGCCAGGGAAAAGAAGACAGTAAAGGAAACCCCATGAGGTTATCATTAGATTTCTCAGCATAAGCCCTAAAAGCTAGGGGAGAGTGGAATCAAATACTCAAGCTACTGAAACAGAAAAATTGCCATTCTATAATAATGTATCCAGCAGAGTTATCCGTTAGTATGAAGAAGAAACAGAGACTTTTCCAGACATGCAGAAGCTGAGGGAATTTACCACCAGGAGACCTCCATTATGGGAAACACTGGAGGGGTTATTCTACCTAGAACAGAGAACGAAAGGGTACAAAACTTGAGAGAGACAGAGCAGAATATTGCCATCCTTCTTCAAAACAGGGTACTCACTGTACACTTATATATCACATAAGGTTAAAAGAGGTAAAAACACAAAAGATAGAAGGAGATAGCTGCTGTAAATCAGAAATGAATTCACAGCATAAATAAGTATAGTCTGTGACAACAAAACATTTTTAAAAAGGGGAAAGGGGAAAGGGGAAAGGTCTGAATTGGCAAAGGGGAATGGAGATATAATGCATTCAGAGGAAAACAGAATACTGTATACATGAAACTTTCTTTTGCATAAACCTCACGATAACCACAAAAAAAATCCAAAACTGAGATATATAACTTTAAAGAAAGAGCAAACAGAGGAAAAGTTATGGAATACTAGCAAACTGAAACAAAAATCAAACCCAGGGCAAAGAAACAATGGAGACACAGAGCCACCAGAAAACAAAAGTAACGTGGCTGTAGGAAATCCTCATACATCAACAGTCACCCCGAGTGGAAATGGGCTGAGCTCACCGACAAAAAGGCAGAGAAGTAGATGTATCAAAAAACAAAACCCAAGCCCTGGCTGGTGTGGCTCAGTGGATTGAGCACCAGCCTGCAAAACAAAGAGTCGCTGTTTCGATTCCCTGTCTAGGGCACATGCCTGGGTTGCAGGCCAGGTCCCCAGTAGGGGGCACGTGAGAAGCAACCACGCATTGATGTTTCTCTCCCCCTCTTTCTCCCTCCCTTCCCCTCTGTCTAAAAATAAAATAAATAAAATCTTAAAAAAAAAACAACCCAAAAACCAAGAACATGCTACCTTTGGGAGACACATCTCAGCTGCAAAGACAAATACAGACTTAAAGTAAAAGGGTGGAAAATGGTTCTCCAAGCAAATGGCATCCAGAGAAAAGCAGGTGTAGCCATACTTATATCTCACAAAATAGATTTCAAGATAACAAAGGTAATAAGAGACAAAGAGGGACATTTCCATGGCTAATGGTCAGGATGTATTTTATTACCATTCACAACAATCTATTTGAACTTCCATTTCCAACCATAACTCAAATAGACACTAAAACGCATCGTGCTATGCTGATTTTCTGATGGTCCCCAGCAACCACCGTGGATACTCACCTTCCCAGTTAATCAATCAAACACCAATGTAGGGCTGCTGGGAAGGGATTTTTACAGATGTAATAAAGGTCTCAAAGCAGTTGACCTTCAGATTACCCTGGAGGGGACTGTCCTCATCAGATGAGTGCTGACTGGGTTCCTCCTGAGCAAAGAGGTTCCAAGTGTGAGAATTCAGTGTGAGCCTTTCTCTGCACTGGGGGCTTAGAAAACGCAGGGCCACAAGGTACAGACTGCTGTGGCCACCAGGTGCTGGGAGCAGCCCTCCCCAGGCTCCGCCTCACTTACAGCTGTTAATAGGGACCTCAGACCCACAACTGGGAAAAACGTGAATTCTGCCAACAATCTCTACATACACTTGGAGAAGGACCCCGAGCTCAGGATGAGGACACAGCTTTGTGGCACCTGACCAGAGAACCCATCCACACCACGCCTGGATTTCTCGTGAAGAACTATGAGCAAGTAAATGAGGGTTGTTGTGAGCCATTAAGCTGTGGTGATTTTTATATGGTAACAGACTACTAATACACAGGCTCAGCTGCGCCACAGATAAGCACATGGCATTTTTTCCACTGGAATAAATTTATGGACTGACGTGTCCAGTAGTTAAATACAATAAAATCTTTCCTAACATGTTTATGTTTTCTATTTTATGATTTTATATAATGCAATTAAATTTTTAATACAGTTGTCATTCATTCATTCAACAACAATTAATTTCATGTCTACTACATACCAGAAACAGCTTCATGTGCTGGGATGCAACTTTGACCTAAAAAGCCCAAAGTCCTGTGCTCACGGGTCTGATATTCTAGAGGCTTCTCAGGGTGAGTCGGAGCCACTGGGGCATTTTTAGTGAAGAAATGACATGACGTGACTCACCTCAGCAGGACTGCTGACCCCTGTGGAGAGAATAGCCCCTGGGTGGCAGGCGAGGGGGTGGCACTAACGCCACAATCAGGAGTGAGAGGGTGACGGAGATGAAGGGGCGAAGAGGCCTGAGGGGTGAGAGAGAAGAGCTGGGGAAGCAGGGGGTGAGGAAAAGGAGAGGTGGAGATCCTAAAGCAGCAGCACTCTCAGATTTAAATGTTTTATAGATCCATAGAAAATATCCCTGCGGAGCCTAGCAGGGTGTTCTTTGCATTTGACACCTAACACATTCTGTGGAACTGCCTAAAAACCAACCGCCACCCTATGTTAATCAGTTTTAAAAATTATGTGTCCTGATAAAATATGCATACTACTTAGAATTCATAAAAGCAGGCAATGCAGGAGCGCTGGTGAAGGGCATTCTGACTGCATCGAGCACTTGGGACTTCGAGGATGTGCAGCTCCTGCTGAAATGCACAGTGCTAACTAATCTGTTTCCCTGTGCTCGTTTGTACTGAGGATGTGGGCGACTCGCACTAACCCAGGGCATGGGATGAAGATCAGCGCACAACGTAACACTCCCGAGTCGCACGCAGGCTGCGTGGGAAGGGGATGCAGGGGCTTTGTAACTCTGACTGCAGTGCCGTCCAGACACTTCTGTACATGGAGCATCTGCACTCACTCATTTTGCAGATCAGCTCCCTGATGTTCAGGGTTTCCAAGGTTGTGTTCCTCAGTGTAGTTCACTGGTCTTTGAGAATCTCCATCTGATGTTTTTAGGCACAACTCCTCCAGCATTGAAAAGAGAAACCCCGTCCCTCTACCTCCATTCCCAAGGCTAGCTCACTATCTGACATCAAGTTCCTTGAGGTGAGTTTTCTTCTGGAAAAGTCCAGGAGAAGAGATAAGGGCTGGGAGGCAGAGAGTCCATTTCAGAGAGAGGGCTTCCAGGAAGAGGAGAAAGAAGGGCTGGTCCCAGCATGGGGTTTTTCTCCATGGTTTCCTCACACAGCCCCTGGGGCAGGACAGAGAGTTCGTGGGGCAGGAGAAGGGGTCAGGGCAAAGTCCCAGGTCCCTAGGCCTGGCTCTCAGGGTCTTGGGGTTTCAGCCTGAGTGCAGAGTCTGAAGCTGTGTGTTGGGGAGCTCCCCATCTCATTCTTTCACTTCTCGGTCTTGTGGAAAGCAGAACCAATAAAACAGTGCTTGTCCTATTGAGACAGGATAAAGTGTATAAAACAAAATGGCATCACTTGTGTCAACCAAGGTGGCTGCCGGTCAGCCATGATGCTTTGGTTCAAGAAAGAAACTACCAGGCACCCTGCCAAATGCCTGCTAGGGCAGCACGCCCAAGGTATCAGCACACAGGCGTGCCTGCAGAGAGGGCACACCTACTGATACAGTGCTGGGGGCTTGTGGCTCAATCAGCTGCCAAGAACTTGGGTATAACTGAGGTGGACATCAGAGCCACCAGAGAAGCAAATATCCCACCGCCAGAGGTGCTCCAAGCTACTCTGGGCCACGTGCTGTCAGAGGCTGTGCCCCACTGAGCCCCCAGAACTTCCGCACAGATGGAGACACCCACTCACTGACGCTGCCTCCCAGACTGGGGACCAAGACTCTGGGACTTGGGTTTGTTAATCCCCCATTGATTGTTGTGTGTTAACTGTGTGTGACATTATAGAGGATAGGATAGGAGATGTTCTATCTCATGTGAACCTGCACTTAATAAAAGCTGAGTCCGAGCAACAGTTCTTGTAGCTCTCGCCTCAGTCCTTGCCATTGCCAGGTGTAGACTTGTTAGGTAGCAGCTGGATTGAATGGCCAGAGGGAAAATAAAGGCAGGGCCCTCGCCATTACAATCTAACAAAGAACTTAACATGAGAGGCTAGAAGCAAAAGGAAGACATGCCTCATCAATTGATTCAGCAGTCCCGAGCTGGGTTTGATAAGCTTGCCAGGAGCATCACAAACAAAATAGCGCAGCAGGAGGGGAGAGTCCTTGAAACCCTGCTGAGAAAGGGGCCTTCTGTAACGATCTTACTAAGACTGTAGGGTATTCCCAGTGTCATAAGCAGGAATGGAGGAGGAAGGAGGGGTAGTCCTTGAGATTCTGTGCTGGGAAAGGGAGCCTCTGTAACAATTTCACTAAGAAAAAGAGCCTTTTATGGCTGTACACTATTCCCAAGGCGGGTGGGTGGGCAGGGGTGGGGACCTAGAAGTCAACAGAGATATGGAACCCCTGTTAGCTGAGTACCCGCTTGTAGCCTTGGAGTAAATGTATGGGAAAGCTCACTAACTTACTAACCAACTTACTAGTAACTTCCTTTGCTCTATTATGTGTGGGGCATTTAGACTAGCTGGGTGCCTGCTTGCAGCTTTGTGCTTGTATGTGTTTCATGAATAAAACTGCTATCTCATTTCCACCATGCATGTTTGTCTCTCGCTTAAAATTATTCCGTTGCGGCCTAGACAGGAACCGGCTGGGGAGAGAGCCTCGGGCTTGCGCCCCCTCTCCCCGTCCCTAACAGACTCAGGCAGGGACGCTGCCTGATAGGAAAGACTACAAGGCGACACTCCCGGAGAGCTGCAGCCTACAGGGGTCGTACTGAGGGTGCTGGGTCCTCCATCCTGGACACCCTTGACTGATCCCAGTTCTCACTCACATTGATGTCCGGTTTCTGGAAAAGTCAATACGCCTTATAATGTCTTCACGACCGAAGCGGACTCACACTCTCCAGACCCGGAGGGCACCGGTCCTGAGGCCCCCAACCGTCCTCCTACTGCTGCTGGGGGCCCTGGCCCTGACCGAGACCCGGGCGGGTGAGCGCGGGGTCCGGAGCGAACAGCCTCTGCTGGGGAGGAGCGAGGGACGCGCCCACAGGGGGAGCCCGACTCCGCGACCTCCGGCCCGCACCCCAGACCCCCATTCTCGCCCCCAGGCCGCCACTCGCTGAGATATTTCGACTCCGCCGTGTCCGGGCCCAACCGCGGGGAGTACCGCTACATCGCCGTCGGCTACGTGGACGACACGCAGTTCATGCGGTTCGACAGCCACGACAGGAGGCAGAGCCCGGCGCCGCCGCGGGTGCAGCAGCTGTGGGCGGTGGAGGAGCCGCAGTCTTGGGACCGGTACACGCAGAACGCCAGGGACAACGCACACAACTTCCGAGTGAGCCTGAACAACCTGCGCGGCTACTACAACCAGAGCCAGGACGGTGAGCCACGAGGCCCGGTCCGGTCACGACCCCTGTCCCCACGGACCCGAGGGCGTCGCTCGGGGTCCTAGCTTCATCCCGCGGCTGCGGGGCCGGTCCCTCCCCGCGACTCGGGAGGAGCTCAGGGGGACTTGGGCCAGGTTTCACTTTGTTTCCGTCGAATCCCGCAGCTCCGGTTGGTCCCGGTCCGGTCGGTCCCGTCCGGTCCGGGTCCGGGCGGGGCTCTGGGGAGGGGAGGGGAGGGGCCAGCAGGGGGCGGGGCCGACAGGAGGCGGGGCTGACCCCGGGGGCTGACCCGGGGCGGGCTCAGGGTCTCACACCATCCAGTGGCTGTACGGCTGCGACATGGGACCCGACGGCAACTTCCTCCGCGGGTACGCTCAGTTCGCCTACGACGGCGCCGACTACCTCGCCCTGAACGAGGACCTGCGCTCCTGGACCGCCGCCGACGCGGCGGCTCAGATCACCCGGCGCAAGTGGGAGGAGGTGGGAGAGGCGGAGCACTACAGGGCCTACCTGGAGCGGGAGTGCGTGCAGTGGCTCCGCAGAAACCTGGCGAGGCTGCAGCGCGCAGGTGCGGGGGCCAGGGGCCACGGGCCTCCCTCCTCTCTCCTGGGATTGGGGCTCCTACAACGAGGCAAAAAATGGGTGTCAGAATACCCCTCCAAAATTGAATCCCCTTGGATTTTCAGATCTGGTACTGGAGAGGGACTCCCCACTTTTTCTCTCAGGGACGATTAGGGGTGCAGTCTCACACGGGACGGAGGGGGAGACCAACCCTGAAGTAACAAATCCGAGTTCGCATTGACCCTGACAGTGGCTCTGGGACCCATAGGGGACTTTCACTCTCAGACCTCCTTCGCTGCCCCTCACCCAGTGTGTCACACCTGACACCAGCTTTTCTGAGTCCTTTGGCCTGCACCCAGGTCTGGACCAGAAATCCCTCTTCTCCCCTTCAGAGACCTTCCTCCTACCCTGGGCTGTGTCACCCTCATTCTAGAACTTTCTAAATACTAGGAGATCATCCCAGATGCCTACCGCCAGGCTGGTGTCTGGGTTGTGAGCTCCCTTCCCCTATCCCAGCTAGCCTGTCCTTCTCAGAATGGTCACAGGAATGCTGCTGGAGTGTCCCATGATGTATGCCAAGTTCCTGAATTTTCTTACCCTTCTCAGATCCTCCAAAGGCACACTTGACCCATCACCCCATCTCTGAGCATGAGGTCATCCTGCGGTGCTGGGCCCTGGGCTTCTACCCTGCAGAGATCATCCTGACCTGGCAGTGTGACGGGGAGGATAAGACCCAAGACATGGAGCTTGTGGAGACCAGGCCTGGGGGAGATGGGACCTTCCAGAAGTGGACTGCTGTGGTGGTGCCTTCCGGAGAGGAACAGAGATATGCATGCATTGTGCAGCACGAGGGGCTGCCCGAGCCCCTGACCCTGAGATGGGGTGAGGAGGGGATGTGGGCACGGAGCCTCTTCTCAGGGAAGCAGGAGCCTCTGGAGGACTTCAGCAGCGTGGGGGCTGAGGCCCAGGGGTTTGGGGCCCTCACCTTCCCTTCCCTTCCTAGTGCCGCCTTCTCAGGCCAGACTTGGCCTGATCCTCCTTGGAGTTGGGGTCACTGGAGCTGTGGTCACTGGAGTTGTGGTCGTCGGAGCTGTGGTGTGGAGGAGGAAGCTGTCAGGTAGGGAAGGGGTGGGGTCTGAGTTTCGTGTCCCACTGAGGGTTTCAGGCCCAGGTAGAAGCGTGTCCTGCTTCATTAAATGGGAAGTACCATCTCCACGCATGTGCTTGCCCAGTCTGGGACCCTATTTCGTGGGACCCTCGGCAGGTGTGAAGATAATGGATAAACTTACTACCTTGATGAATTCGGTGATGGGGACCTGGTTTCCAACAGTCACAGGTCAGAGGGCAGGCTCCCTGGTCAGGACAGACCTCCAGGAGGGCAGTTGGTCAAGGCCCTGTACAGGTATTCTCAGGTTTCCCGATCCTGCCTTGCGTTTGTAGTCACAGTTCTGGAAACTTCTCTAGGGCCCAGGACTAGGGATCCACCCGGTACCTCATGGCTCTGCCTCCTCTCTGAAGTGTCTGTCACTAGCTTCTAAAGGTGTGAAGGAGTTGGGGCAGAGGGGACAGAACTGGGTGATGGGGAATCTTTGGTACATTTTGAGCATGAAGTTTACTGTGGAGAATGTCGCCCATTACAGCAACTGATCTGAATTTGTTCACGATTATTTTTTTCTATAGGGTGAGACAGCTGCCTTCAGGGAATCAGTGATGGAAGATTCTTCACAAACACACACACACCCCAACCCTGTGTATGTGACTTCAGGAACATCTCCTCTCTCTTTCTGCAAAGGGCATCTGAATGTGTATGCAATCCTATCAGCAAAACAGGAGAAGGTGGGAGCCGGCCTCCCCTTGCCCACCATGACCCCTCCCCACACTTTCCTGTCCAGCAGTGGGAGCTGGGCCCTCCCCTCCCCTGTGTTTACTTCGTGGGTATGCACTTGTTTTTTCATTTCTACCATGAAGGGTTGATGGGTTAATTAAAGGAGAAGATCCTAAAGTTTGAGGCTACGTAAGTGGAAGTACCAAGTACTTTCCAGAACCTGTGTGTTTACTGTGCTGAGTCTGTTGTGGGGAGGTGAGCCTGTGCCCAGTTGGTGCTCAGTGAACTGTGGGCTTTGACATTGTCACTCTTTAGCTGGGTCACCTCTCTGACCCTTTGTCCTTGCCCCAAGAGGACCTGTGGTCACAGGAACTCAAGCACCCCTCGGGCCTTGTAAATTGTCCTAATGAAGAACATCTCCAGGATGGTGGGCAGCCAGGGCCTGGTGGGGCCCGGTCAGCAGAGGCTCAGGCCTGGGTCTGGGTGTTTATTTGCATTCTTTGTTTCTATAGAGAGCAGTGTAACTGTTTCTGTTCCTGTTAGGAATTCTGGTCTCATTCTTTGGGTATCCCCTGCCAGCAGCAGGAGGTATTTTGCCTGTCATTGTGCCCACAAGGCCCGGGGGGCCCCTGCACACAGGAGTCTGTGGTATGGAGACAAAATTTCAAAGTCATCCTGCTCTTGCCGCCTTCTGGGCCTTGACAGTTCTTTCCATCTTTTCCTAAACTCTCAAGGGAACCAGCTTAGGAATTAGCAGAGAGGGGGCTCCTGTAATTTCTCATCTCAGACAAGTTTCTGGGGGAATTCTGCTCTGCTTGTCTGCCCTCTCTCCCGGCCCTTCGCTCTAGTGCTGGCTTCAGTGAAACCTCAGGGACCCATAAAGCAGAGTCTACTTTAGATTTAGGGAGAGCAGCACCGTGGGGAAATTGTGCGTGCGTGGATGTCAGCGTGCGTGCACTGTGTGCTGTGGCTGCCATGGAATAGCTGTGGTCTGAGGCCACATTAACAAAGACCCTGGTCTGGCATAGGGAGGTGCTCTACGCTGATTGTTCACACACCAGTATTGGTGGTGTGACAGATGTGTGGCGCTGTTTTTGCATCGGGGGATGTCACTGAAGTAAAAGAAAAAGTGCTGGCCTTGTGGAGCGTCTGCTGTGTGGGAAGAGACAGTGTGAAAAAGGGGTGTGTCTGGGTGGGAAGCGTTAGTGTTCTCTTAAATGCCTTGGGGGGGGGGGATGCATAAGGGAGTGGTTATGTAAGGGCCCCTTACAGAAGGCACATGAGGCCACTCTTCCACTCCTTGGTCCTCCTCTAAGGGGGTCTGACCCCATGACCAGCCATACGCTAGGAGAGGAGAGATCACCCTCTGGGGGAAGGTCCCTCCTTTCCCAGTTTTGCCCATTGCTAGGCACCCAGGGTTTCTGCCCTGGTGACCTTCTGAACCTGGCCTATGGCTCTTCCTCTTCTCAAGTCTGCCTACCACAAAATAACACCTTTGAAATGTCAGAGAAATCTTTTCCACACCCATCAGGGCACAACTGCCAGCACCAGCGTCCACACCACTGTTACCTTGTTCCCATGCGTGGGGTAGATGTTAACTATCTGGTACCCACCAACTTCTCTCCTTTGGGCTTTTTATCCAGTCTCTGAGATTTCCACACTTTGCTTCTCCCACCTCCCTAATCTACTATCAGTAAATTTCAAGTAACCCCTCTTGTGCCTCCTCCTTTGATTCTAATGTATAAAATAAGATTCAAAAACTACCATTCTCAGGAGCAATATGCCGATCTGTTGAGATTTTGCTTCCCAGCAATTGTTATGACTTTGGTACAAAAAAATTCTTAATAAGGCTCAAAAAAAAAAAAATCACCTGTAGTCCCTGTGGGGAATTCTTGGCAATCCCGAGGGTGCGGTGTAGGGACAGGGAAGGTGGCTTTTAGACTTGGATGGTCAGCGTGGGCCTCCCTGAGAAGGTGACCTTGAGGAAAGATCTGAAGGATGTGGGGAGATCGGGAGGAAGTTCTTTCCAGACAGGAGAACCTCCAGTGCGAATGCCCTTGGGCAGCAGTGTGTGTGGTTCTGGGAAGAGCAAGGAGGAGGCTGGTGTGGGGATGGAGCAGAGAGTAATCAGGCTGAGATGGAGGCAGGGCCAGACCGTGCGGGCCTGGAAGACGGTGCTCTGAGTGAAGGATGAACAAAATGGGTTAGAGCAGGAGACAGCCAGGGCTTGACATCCCTTTTTTTTTTAAAGATTTTATTTATTTATTTATTTATTTATTTATTTATTTATATTTAGAGAGAGGGGAAGGGAGGGAGACAGAGAGGGAGAGAAACAGCAATATATGGTTGCCTCTCACATGGCCCTCACAACCCAGGCATGTGCCCCGACTGGGAATCGAACCGGGACCGCCTGGTTCCCAGCCCACGCTCAATCCACTGAGCTACACCAGCCAGGCTTGACATCCCTTTTAAAGGATGGTGGTGGCCACTGCTGACAGCAGACTTGGGAGGCGAGGGAGGCAGTGGGGAGTCAAGAGGAGTCTGCAGGGCTCTGGGTTGAAAGAGTGGGCATGGTGGGGTTCTGGATCCTTTCTGAAGCATTCTGGGTCCCTTGCAGCACTCATAATGGGTTAATCTGGGATATTCGAGAGAGGAGTCGGTGTCACCAAAAATCTCAGAAAACAAGAAGGAAGAAGAGTTGCTGTCAGCAGAGATGGGGAAGACTCCGGAAGCAGCATGTTGGAGGGGGCATCACAGACACTGGTTTTAGCAGATACTGGAGCTGCAATGTCTGAGGAGTACAAGGGAATCGTCCAGTTGGCAGTTGGACAGATGAATCCTGAGGTCAGGAGAGATGTCAGCTGGAGAGGGCTATTTAAAGCCTTGAGAGTAGACGGGGTGGCCATGGGAGTGACGGCCACAGAAGACAGAGGAGGACTGATGAACCCAGGACCTCCGTGCTGAGTGATGTGGTCAGCCACACACCACAGCCGCCTGCACAGTCCTGTCTGTGCACCTAGAGGCATGACTGTGGAGTCCCACACTTCCTTGTGAGAGTCTGGATTTGTGACAAGGTTGGTGCCGATGTTGTTGGTCTTAGATCCCACATTTAGCAGCAGGAACCCAGACCAGGACTCTGCCTGGCTGCGTGCCTGCCTCATCTGCAGGGCTTGTTGCCTGAGTGATCCAGGCCTGGTGCCTAATCCCTGAGATGGTGGGTCTGGGAGTGGCCGGGGGATTCGTAAAATGCCCACAAGCAATCCCAGGGTCCAGCCAGACTGGGAACCGCTGAGGTCAGTGACTGAGCTGAGGTTGGGAAGGGATCATAAATCTACTAAAGGTACATTTTTCTCAGAAAGAAATGGGTGGACATTTATCGTCATTTATGAGACTTTATTGGGAGTTCCATGTCGTTCTCTCCACTGCGGGGTCAGAGTCAGGCAGAAAGTTTAGGAAGTGGGCCTGGGTCAGTGCAATAAAATCTCTGAATGCTTGCTCCCTGCAACTGCCCCAGGTATATGTATTTCTTGGAGCAAACAGTGGAATCTCAATTTTTCCTAGTTTAGATAAAAAGCGCACATACACACACACACACACACACGACATTGGGGCCTAATATTTTGAGAAATGCCACAGCACAGACTCGAGGCCACAGAGCTAGGAACAGGTCCCCAGTCTAGCCTGGGTCGGGTGCCACACAGGACCCAGTGCCCTGCTGCTGGGCACAGATGCCACTGCTCACCCCACTGACCCCGCTGATGCTGGACCCTGCACCCTGCGGCTAGGTCTGCAGTCTGCTGCTCCTGGCAGCTGGACGCACTGCCACGCCTGTCACGCTGGCCAAAAGCACTCCGCACAGCCCCAGCCTGTCTGTGTTACCCTGTCCTGAGTCAGAGTCCAGCATGTGGTGACCTGACTGGTGGAGCCTCAAGCCCAGATGCGTGAATTTTGGGGGACGTGGGTTTCCCTTTATGGAGGGACGTGGTCTCTGCCTTCCAGCAAGACTCTACGTGTGAAATACCTATCACGTCGGAAGAGAGTTCAGGTGCTGGGCTGAGAATGGAAAGAATGACAAATATCAAATCTTGGAGCAAAGATCCGAGACTAGACCTTTCTGGTGCTTTGTAGGCACTCAGGTTCGGCTGGAAAAGCAAGTGACCGATAAATGACGTCCCGGGTAGAGGTTTACTTGCATCTTACTCTGAATTTCTTTGTGGGATGGTGAGGGATTTTTTTCCTCCACTCACGCAATTCTCTGATTCTCAGACACCAGCTGTGTTTCCTGAATTCAACTCAATTACAACACAGACCACCTGCAGTGAGCCACAGGGGCCCCACATGTTTGGGGCTCCTTCCCACAAGACTGCACTCGCTTCAGATGCAAGTCTCAAGTTCAGGCCCCCCTGTTACCTGCACTTCTGTCTGACTTGGCTACAAAAGTTAGGGGTTCCCACCAAGTTCATTAATTTGCTAGATCCACTCATGGAACTCAGGAAAATGCTGTACTTACTATTACAGTTTATTATAATGGATACAAGTGAGCAGCCAGATGAAGAGGAACTTGGGCAAGATGGGGGTGGGTCCTGAGTGCCGGAGCCTCTGTCGCTCTGGAGCTGAACTGTGTCCTCACCTCTCCACTTCCAGAATGTGGATGGATGTGTACACTCTTTCAAAAACTCTCTGAACCCCACTGTTAAGGTTTTTAATGGGACTTTCACGACATAGGCATGATGATTAAATCATTAGCCATTGGAGATTGAACTTGAACTCCAGCCTCTCTCCCCAGTGGTTGGGCAGGGAGGCTGGAAATTTCAACCTTTTGATCAAGCTTGGTCTTTTGGTGACCAGCTCTTATCCTGAAATTATTGAGGACCCTCAGCCAAGAGCCATCTTATTAGCATCCCAAAGATACTCTTGTCACTTGGGAGATGCTAAGGGTTTTAGGAGCTCTGCTGGGACCCAACAGCAAAGACCCACTATTTTCTGTTATACAAGGTGTTGCCCACAGATCCACTGATAGCAAAGGTATCGTAATAGTTAAGAGATTTTGGCACATTACTAGAGTCCCTTTCAGTCATCAATAATCAGTCCAGCCCATTATCCTAGTAAGGATATTTACATGGTCCATACATTTAAGAAAATTACCCAAGATTTTTAGTCA
The DNA here is from genome assembly GCA_004026765.1 of Micronycteris hirsuta. Taxonomy (NCBI): domain Eukaryota; kingdom Metazoa; phylum Chordata; class Mammalia; order Chiroptera; family Phyllostomidae; genus Micronycteris; species Micronycteris hirsuta. Next base: position 113,831 of record PVJI01001930.1, read on the forward strand.
GAGGGGAAGTTCAGATTAAGCCATAATATGATAATTATTTCACCCCTCCCAGAATGGCAAAAATGAAAAAATTCATAAAAATCAATTGTTGGCAATAATTTGCACTAATTCTATCTCCCATATATTGCTAGTGTGAGATTAAGTTGATTCAAATACTTTGAGAAATGCTTTGGCAGTACTTGCCACACCCAAATACTCACTTAACCTATGACTCAGCATTTCCTCTACTACTTATATACTGAGTAGACATGCATATACATCTGTATGTCAGAACATATGAAGACATTATTCATAGCAGCATGAATGAATGTATGAAAGTTTTGTAAAATCTGGGTGTACAACAAATGAGAAGACAAGCAGGGCGGTTTGTTCCTGTAATGGAAGCCCTGTGGCCTCGAGAGTGAGTGAACTACAACCGCGCAGCCGTAGGGATGAGGCCCGGACGTGGTGTTGGGGGAGAGCCCAGTGCAGAGGGGCGGCCACTGAAACGTTCCATTCTCTCGGCAGCGGACAGAACTCAGCTGTGGCGTTAGAGACGAGGACAGTGGTTACTCAGGACGGGGGATGGTTTATGAGCCAATAAGATTCGAGGGGGCTTCCTGGGGTGCTGGACATGTTGTGTGGCTGTTGTTTATCCCAATGTTCTCCTCGTGAAAACCCGCTGTACATTTAGGATTGGTCCTCCTCTTGGTGTGGTTGTGGTCCTTATGAAAGAATACTTTTCTGGAAATTTGAAATAATTCTCTCAAAGCCAACATAGAATTATTTTTACTGAAAGCTTTTAGCAATGCTGAATTGAAATTATCACTGCAGTTTTTTCAAATCCAAGTAAACAAATGTCTGTGATTTAGACATAAGAGAATCTAAAGCAAGGGTAGTAAGACTGGGAGCTGACTCCCAAATGGCTTTGGGAACGGCTGTCAAGCCAGGACTAGGAATCAAACCCCCAGTAGGCTCCTGGGAGGGGTTGTGAGAGATACCTGAGTGACTCATGGACAGTGGTTAATGGCTGAGCTGGTCGGTCAAGAACGCGAGAGAAATTGACCTGGAAAATTGAGAGGTGTGTTCATGGACCCCTTGCTGTGGGCAGAGTGGGTGGAGGTGCTGGTGTGCCAGGGGAGGCCAGGAGAGGGAGTCAGTGTGGCCGAGCTGCTTGTACTTGGGCGGGAGGATGCCATGATGGATGGTGTCACTTAGCCTGTCCCCAGCAGCAGAGGGCTTGCTCATGGAGTCCCCGCACAATGTGACAACTGGGATGGAACTGCATGGGCTCAGCAACATGGCTTTCCACTCACGAAGGCTGTTATGGTGGCTTCCACTGCTGATTTGCCCACTCAGCTGATAGCAGCTTTTTGAAAAGAAAGATAAAATAGGTGAAATTAATTAAAAACAAAACAGAATTGTCTTTGATATGTCACTGCCTATGTAGGAGAGATGTAAACAGTATTTTTTTAAAAAGATTTTAGAGAGGGGAAGGGAAGGAGAAAGAGAGGTTGGCATAATCAATGAAATATACTTAAAAATAAAATGGGAATAAATGCATACCTATCAATAATCACTCACTTTAAATGTAAATTGAATGAATGCTCCAATCAAAAGATATATATGGTGGCTGAAATAATAAGAAAACAGGACCCGTATATATGTTGTAAATAAAGGGATGGGAAATGATATTTAATGAATTATTGAAATGAAAAAAAACTTGGGATAGCAATGCTTTTACCACACAAATAGACTTTAAAACAAAGGTTATAACAAAATACAAAGAAGGACCCAGCAATTCCAAAAGATATTACCTGAAGAAACCCAAAACACGAATTCAAAAAGTAATAGTAAATAATGCAGAATTATTTACTACAACCAAGAAATGGAAGCCACCTAAGTGTCCATCAGCAGATAAGTGGATAAAGAAGTGGTGCATACGTACAAATGAATATGACGCAGCCATGAGAAGGAATGCAATCTTGCCATAGCATGGTTGGACCAGAGGGTACTGTGCTGTGAGACCTAAGTCAGACAGAGAAAGACATATGCCATATGGGTTCACTTATATGTGAAATCTAAAAACCAAACAGAAATGAACTCACAGATACAGCAAATATTTTTTGGGGAGGGGGTTGGGGGGTGGGTGGAAAAGGTGACGAGGTTAACAAGTGCAAACGGTAGTTACAAAGTAGTCATGGGGATGATAGGGAATGTAATATTGTATAACTATGTGTGGCGTCAGAGGGTATTAGACTTACCAGGGCGATCACCTTGGAAGTTATATACATGCCTGATCACTATGTTGTACACCTGAGACTAATATAGTTTTGTATGTCAACGGTAACTGGAAAATAAAAATTTTAAATAAAAGAAATAAAGGAGAAATTAGACATTCTCAGATTAGCAAAAGCTGAGGAAGTTTATCTCTACTTTTCCTTACTTACATGTAATGCTAAAAGGATCACTTTGGGCTAAAATAAAAGGACAGTAGGAAGTAATTTCAAGGTAGATGAGAAATGAACACTGGTAAATGTAACTACATAGCAGGATATGAAAGCCAGTATTATTATTTCATTGGTTTTTTGTAACACCTTTTTCCTTTCTATGAATTAAATATAATTACATATGCAAATATCCATCAGCTGATGAATGAATAAAGAAATGGAGGTATATTGATAAAATGGAATAATATTTGGACATAAAAAAGAATGAAGTTCTCATAACTACTATGATATGGGTGGACCTTGATGACATTATGATAACTTCAATGGGCCAGACACAGAAGGCTACATACTGTGCAATTCCATGTATATGAAATATCCAGAGAGGCAAATACATAGAGACGGAAAGCAGAGTAGTGACTCCATGGGCTGGGGTTAGACGGCATGGGCGTGACTGGTTGATGAATGGGTCAGTGATTTCCCCCTTGGGTGGGGCAGCTGCTCTGGAGCCAGACTGTGGTGACGGTTGCACAACATTGTATATGCACCAAGTATCACTGAATTGTACACTTTAAAATGGTAAAAATGGTCAATTTTGTTACATGTATTTTACATTCATTTTTTAAAAAAGGCTTGGGAATATATCCCAAACACCTTTGTGTGGTAAGCTAAGGTTTGCTTTAGGACCTGCCCATCCGTCTTCCTTCATAAGGACTTACCTGCTCCTTGGAGGTCCCCTTGGTTTTCTGCCTGTAGGACACTGTCTTTCAGAACGTCCTCTAGATTATCCAGTCGAAAGCCCAAAACGACTTTCTACCTTTAATCCAAATACTCAGATGCAAGTCGGAAGCTAATTTTCAGTGGAAGTTAGGAGATTGTCCTATTTGTAGGACTCACTGAGAATGACAATGATCAGCCCTAATTCAAGGTATGTCACGTTTGCATTTCCGACGAGAAGCCTGCTCGCTAATGAACATGCAGTTTTGCTTTGTGCAGGTGGGATCCTCGGTGGAGGAGCTAGAGATGGTTCCAGGGATCCCAGGCACCTGTACTTCACTGAAGCTGAGTGGCTCACCCAGCTGCCACCCACAGCCTAGGAAGGTGGGATCTCTTACCTCGGCCCATCCTTCAGCTGTGTTCCCCTGATCTGGACACGCTGTGAGTGGGACCAACCAGTCCTGGGACTCAGCTGCTCTTTCTGCTGTTGTGGAGCCTGAATTCTCAAGGCCAACATTGTCCACGAACCCAGGTGAAGCAGTTGGTAATCAGTACATTGATGGTATCCTTCGTGTTGCGTCGATTGCTCCTTGGCACTCTGTGATCAAAGGACAGGTCATAGACCGTGGATAAAGAGTTCACTCCTTCTTTCTGAGGAGGCACCAGTAAGGACTTCTGCCCTGTGGAGTCCAACTGAGAGATTTGTATCAGGCTGAGGGAGGAAGACGTTTTTTATTGGTTATTTGTTTTTATTGTTACTTTACTTCAAATGTTTTGAAATTTAAAACATGTTTTCCATATTAAAAAATAAAAACCTTTTAACAAAAAAAAACTTCAAAATGCACAGAAGAAATACAGACATATGGCCTCCTCTCTAAAGACGTTGTTGACTATTCCATTGTCGGAAGCTCAGACTCCAGTGGGGAGCGTGCTCCCTGGAGCTGTCCTTTGTCGCGGTCCTGATTTTCATTCTGTGGTTTTCTCTGTGTTTGAAGTACAGCATACGGAATACCATCAGTAATATTGTAATAACTATGTATGGTACCAAGTGGGACTTGAAATATGGGGGCAAACACTTTGTAAGGAATGTGGCTGTCTAACCAATACACTGTATACCTGAAACTAGTATAAAATAATATTGAATGTAAGTTGTAATTGGAAGATAAAATTTTTAAAATATTAAATATTATACATAATACTGTATAAAGATATTATTAAGTATTACATAGAATAAATCTATATGTATGTACGTGTGTTCATTTTAGAAAGTTGCATTCATATGTTATGAGTTATTTTGAATGTTATTTCTGAAATGTGTTATACAACAAGCAATTTTCCATTTTAAAAACTGCATTGAAGTACACCGCTTTTACAAGCTGCACACCATGTAAAACAATGGGAAACCTTTTTTCTATCTATCTACTTGCATGTGTTCTCTAGTAAATAATGATTTGATAGGTGTCATTTTTCATAAAGATTCTTCTTTAGTGGGGATTTTTTTAATTGGTGGACTACTCAAGTGGTCAACATTAGGTCAAAGAGTTTAAACATTTTTATGCCTCTTGATACATACGGTTAAATTGCTTCTCTAAATCGCTGCCCTGATATATTCATTCATTTAACAGATATATATCGAGCCCCGGCCACCAGCTGGTGATGACGTTGGGGATAAGGAGGTGAAGAATCAGACAAGACCCCTTGAGTATGAAACAAATATTTCAGTGATGCTCACTGACAATAACAAAATTTGTTCTAAGCTCAGTGATAATTGCTGTGGAGAAAATACACCTGGGCTAGAAGATTGGTGGGGGGGAGATGGCGGAGCACATATCTCAGTTTGTTGGACAGGATGTTTCTTAAGACTTGACACTGAACACTTGCGCAGAGACCTGAGTGGCGTGGGGAGCAGCCATGTGGGCCCCTGGAGAGGAGGGGCCCGTGGGAGTCACAGCAAGGCAGGTACCCACAGGCAGGATGGGGCAGTGTCCAGAGGCCAGGGTGAGAGTGGGGCAGTGAGGCCAGAGCAGTCAGAGGGACCCTGTCCTGAGTGGCTGGTAGGCGGTGGCGAGGGATGGGGAGCTCATTCTGCCCAAGGACGGAGACCAGTGTTATGTGCAAGGTGGTGGTGAGGATATATCCTAATTCAGAATTAAATTATTACTGTGTCTGTTATGTGGGTAATGGGCATGAGGGTTGCAGGAGCCCAGCTGGAAAGCCACCTGTTTACTGTTGTAGAGAGGACAGCTCCCAGATGGGCTGTGGGAAGTGACCGGATCCAGGGTTGATATTCTAAGATGATGTTAGCAGTAATTCCAGGGAGAACCACACCTGTACTTACCTTAATTCCACAGTTGATTCCAGGTGGCTTTCTGCCACAAACCCAAAGATACATGAATTATTTTAAAATTGACAGCAAGGAAAATATAAAATGTAAAATGTTAAGCCCTCCCCCTCCATTTGCTCACTGGGTGGGGTTTTGGGGGCAGGTGCTATGGCTGCTGCTTCCTCTGGCCACTGTGCTGAGGAGCCATGGGAGAGGGATCAAGGAGGACGCCCAGGGCAGGAACCTCGGGGAAGGGGACCACCCCAGCCCACCGCACTTTGAGCTGGGCACCGAGCTCTGGGATCCAGCTGGCAACTTAGAAAAACACGCACGGTGGGGAACTGATGTTCTTGAGAAATACATCAGACTTGTCAAGAGAAGAACGGAGATTGAACTCAGTATGCAAAGCAACAGAGGAAATCTTTCAAAGAAATAACCTACTTACAAACTACTTGAAGGAGGAGGAAGAATTCAGGTGTAGGGCATGAAAAACCTTCGTTTCCACCCTAAAGGTGTGGACGATTGTGCTGGGAGCAATCTGAGCCAACGAGAGGTCGCTGTGAGCAGGATGGCGAGGAGACTGGCCCGGCACTGCAGTTCTCCGAGAGCTGAAAGGGGACGGCACCGAGCGGCAGAAGACGGCCAAGCGGCTTCCTCACGGGTTCTTCAGAGACCCGCCAGGGGCAGCGCTCCTGTCGCCACACTCGCATTCCCTACATATTTCAGAAAGTAAAAGAGGTGCGGGGAAGAGGATAATGAGAATTGGTCAGTCAGTGAAGACATGTGCAGACGGTGATGGGCAGCTGATTCCAGTCATTGGGAAGTGCTGGCGTCAGAAATATTGCCCTGGCTGGTGTGACTCAATAGATTGAGCACCAGCCTGTGAACTGAAAGGTCGTCATTGGATTCCCAGCCAAGGCACCTGCCTGGGTTGTGGGCCAGGTCCCCACTTGGGGGCGTGTGAGAGGCAACCAATCAATGTATCTCTCACACATTGTTGTTTCTCTTCCTCTCTTTCTGCCTCCCTTCCCCTCTCTCTAAAGTAAATAAATAAGATCTTTAAAAAAAGTAGAGAGAGTCCTTATCTTTAACAACAAAATGATTCGCAGCGGTCATAGAAGCTTGTAAGTCAGGGTTAGAGCCCTCGGGAGACGTGGAGTTCATGGATTACCGTCAGCAGGTGCCCCGAGATCAGGGGAGGGTGCTGGCCATGATTCCCACCACCAGAGCCCCTCCCTGCCATCAGTACTTGCAAAGCTGTCCCCGTGTTTGACAGTCAGAATGAGGGAACCGTTTCTGTGGCTGAAGGAGAAATGCTGTGTGTCATAGAGGATGACGAAGGTGATGCGGAGAAATGAAGGTGAAGAGGGCTTGTTCCCACTTGGTACATCTCAGTCAATTTGGACAAAAATACCAAAGGTGCTAAGACTTGAATGCAGCTTAAAAATACATTTTAAAAAATTGCAGTTACTTCTCCCCACGGGGGTGACTGTTACAGGCAGTTCTTCAACACTGGCTGGAGAGCACGCCAGCACCTGTTTTCAAGGGCCCTCAGTGGACCCGCGGGGTCTCACACCCGAATTCCTGCTCTGGTTCACTGTAATCATTTCACTTGCTGACGAAAATTTTTTTGTGGAAAGCTTCCAACAGCCGATTTAAAACTCCGTCATTTGAAACCTGATAAACATTTCTTCTTTGGGCAGCATCTGTAGGTTAAAAAAAAAGTTACCTTCTGGTTTCTAATCAGTATTTCAAAGTCTGCATACATCACAGGGGCGCAGAACACTTCAGTTCTATTTATATCTAGTATCTGCCATAAATTGAACTACCTTAGAATGTTACATTTTGTAACTTAATAAGTTGAACTATGCTCCTTTGTTAAATTTTGCAATCACTCTGGTGGAAGTCATAAATAAATAAAAGCTCCCCTTTTTTGAGTAGAGAAGGAAAAAAAATTAAGACTGGGATAAAGTTAGAACATTACTAGGCAAGCTGGAATATCTGAAACTTTTTTTTTAAAGATCTTATTTATTTATTTTAGAGAGAGGGGAAGGGAGGGAGACAGAGAGGGAGAGAAACAGCAATGTATGGTTGCCTCTCACATGGCCCTCACTAGGAACCCGGCCCGCAACCCAAGCATGTGCCCTGACAGGGAATCTAACCGGGACCTTCTGGTTCCCAGCCTGCGCTCAATCCACTGAGCTACACCAGCCAGGGCTGAAACTTTTGTAGAAATGGAGTGTTTGAAAATACATTTATGTATGTGTGTGTTACTATTTAATATGTATTTATATTTAATGTATTTAATATATATTCATATTTATATATTTGAAATATTTATATCTTACATCTATAAATAGACATCATTTTATATAAAATATATATTATACAGATATTTTAATATGTATTTTTATATTTAAAATACATGTGTATATATTTACATGTAAATATATTTATATATAAAATACATGTGTTTGTGTGTATATGTATTTATATATAAATAAATACATACATGTGTGAGAGAGAGAGATTCAGTTGAAGGAACTGGATCATGTGGTTTTACAGAGATCAAGGCCAAACTCTGTAGTGGAGGGCAGGGCATGAACTACAGACCGCAGAAAACACTGGTGCTGAACTTTAGGTCCGAAGGCAGTTTGCTGTCACAGTCCCTGCTTTTTGGGGGGAGGTCAGAGTTTCTCTTTTCGACTTTTTCTATTTAGGCCTGAATTAATTGGATCAGAGTCACCCACATTATGAAAGGGAACCTGCTTTACTCATGGTCTACCAGTTTAAATATTAATCTCACCTAAAAAATACCTTCACAGAAACATCTAGAATCACATTTGCTACAATATCTGGGTGCCATGGCCTAGGCAAAATGACAGGGGAAATGAGCCTACACTTGGGGCCATAGCTCTGTGGCCTTGGTCCTACTTCAAAAACAGCTTCAGATTCCACACTTAGGGTCAAAGTAAATTAATTCCAAGATGTTCAAGGATTACGTCAACATCTACAAAATCAGCGAGTGTAAACCTCAGGAATCCAAGTAGATTCTACAAAATGCAGCGATTCCTCAGAGACGACCTGACTGTGCACCGCTGAGGAGAGCGGGTCCTTCCTGGGGTCCCAAGGCTGAGGGGCTACCGGGCTGCAGCCCCAAGTACGGTTGTCCTTCCCACCTTCAGTTCCGTAGAGCCAGCTTCAGGGACCTAGGGTTTTGGTTTTCCGGTGCGAGCTCTATTTGAGAATTTGTGTGGGTGTAGAAGTGTGACATCGAGGTGCTCTTAGGGGGAACTGGACACCCATCCTCGGTGGCTTGGACTTCCCTGCCAGGCCCCTGAGGGATCGGACTTCCCTGCCCCACTTTGCAGTATCCCTTGTGCAGGAGTGGTCGGCAGACTTGGAGCCCGGGGCTCCACGAATCTCACCCTCCTCCCTAATGCAGAGTCCTTTCAGCTTGTAGGGGGCAGGGGTCCTTGCAGTCTGCTGAAACGATGGATAGCATTATCCCATCCCCTGAAATAAAGGCTCATGCGCAGATAACATCAACCCATGCAGTGAGTGCCCAGGCAGGCGGTCCCCAGACACCAGGTTAGGACCCTGACTCTCCATTTACACTGAGCGGGTGGGAGTGAGGCTGACGTCCAGAGTTGGGGCCGCACGGGTCCTGCAGGGTTTCTCCACTGGTGTTCGTTTTCCTAGAGTGTTGAGGATTTTATTCAGGGGGAGACAGTCTTTGAAGAAGGAGAGATAATTGGGGTGGGCCTGGGGAGGGGGGAAGGATGAGGAAGCAGAGACAAAGCAGAGTGGGGTGGGCAGGAGGTGAAGGGGGCCAGGAGGAGAGGGGTCTGGCCTGAGGGGGGCAGGTCAGGACCCAGAGCCCAGAGTCACAGCCCAGGGTCCTGAAGCACATGAGGAATGGAGAAAGTTCAAGGCCTTCTACTGGCCAGAAAAATCCCGGCAGAATTTGGGAGGGTTTGCTTTGTTTTGTTCTTATATTCTATTAAGATGAATATGGTCAATTAAGAAGCATGGGAAATAAGGGCCTATGTTCCAGAGAATGAGTATTAAAGTCTCCTCCCAGTGTACCTCACCACTAGTCCCTGCAGAACAGAGCTGGCACCGAATATTCCTGAAGCTCCTCTAGATCAGGAAGTCAGTCTCATTCTTCAGACTTGCCTGAAAGCCTTTGACCTTTCTCAAGGGCAAATCAATGCTCAAGGAACAAGATTTGCCCTGACCTTATTTATGACCCCAGGAAGCCAGGGCACCTCAGGTTTCAAACGTGGTTTGGGTGTTCATGTGACAGGCCCCCTGTGCCGCACTGCATCTTGCACTTCTTGTTGCTGCCGTCCGGACGTTAAATATCCGTTACACAACTGTCTACTCCATGAAAACATCCCTTTCAAGGCCCTTGAAGAAGGGTTCAACGCTATCAAAAGGTGAAGGATTATCTTAAAAGACAATTTCTGCCGTGGGATAATTTAATTAACCTTTTGACTTTTTAAAATCTGTAACTTATTGAGTTTAGGGCTTAGCTTCATAATACTTTCAAACTGAAATATTCTCTCCCTGACTCCCATATAAATCTAAATTTATACAAAAAGATAAAACTTCAACATTTTAGAGAAAGTAAAAGTCACCAAGTTATCTCAGTCCCTGGAGATACCTGTGAAACTTTGGTGGGCGAACTTCAAGGCCTTCCCCTATTTAAAACACATCCAACTTGTAAGCGGTATTTTGGCATTATAATTCACTATGCTCTTAACCTTTTAAACAAGCTTGAAATTGTGTTGGAAAAATGTTTTTACAGCAATACATTAAACTCTACATCACTCTTTTTATTGGCTGCCTAGCACTTTATGACACGACTACCCGTGGGGGCAACGGAATGCTCTCCGTCCTCATGGTGGAAGTGGGGACAAGGGTGTACACAGTCGTCACAGCTCCACCAGGTGTACATTTCACACAGCGGTGTTTTGTAATGTGCCCCAGCACAGTTGGCTTTAAACACATTATCCTCTTTGAAATGTGTGCTTTGGTGATGTAAATAAAACAAACAAAACATCTTGTTCTTGCTGCTGAGACGCACCTGACACATCTGGAGGAAAATGCTCCTGAGGTTCTCCCTGCTCCCATGTGGCCCCTCAGTGACAGTCACAGCTGTCAGTTTATGTCTGAGCGCAGAGCGCGGTCAGTTGTGCTGAAATGTCAACAAGTGAGGAGACTAATATGGGTCAAATAAAGGCTAGAAAGAATGTGGCACCTCATATAGTTTATTTCCCCTTTGCTTTTTGCTCCTTCTTTCTTCTCTCTTCCTTTCTTCCACACTGTCCCCCTTCCCTCCTTTTCCATTCCCTCCTTTACATTTTGAGCTACATATCTGAGCCTCGTGGTCAACACCGGTGACTGCATCCCCCGGGGACAGGTCAGGACAGAGACAGGAAGGGCACTGCTTACGGCATTTTTTAAGCGCTACAAGCCTGATGTTACTATGCCATTTCTGTGAAGTCACTCCAGTCTTTGATGAAGTTACACCGCATCTAAAGCAGGTCCTTCCTGAATGAGGCAGAAGCTTGGTGAGATTTTTCTGGATCCCTAGTGGTGGCTTTTCATCCAGGCCAGCACAGCCCAACTGAATCAGGATGATCCAGCCTTCCTTCCTGGTGATCATGGTGTAGGAAGTGTTTTGGGATCTTCAAATCCAGGGGTGGCTGTGGGGAGGGGCTGGAAGAAGCACTTCCCAATACACGGACCTCAGGATGAACCTGACGCTGTTTAAGATGAGTCTGAATCCAGGGTTCCCTCAAGACCCAGAGAATCCTTGTCCCCCAGACAGGGAGGGTCTGCATTTCCCAACTGGCAGGTACAATCCCCAGAAGTTTGAGAACCAGAAATCCACATGTACGCAGCTCTGTCCCAACCTGCCCATAAGCGCCTTCATTCTGCTTTGAAATCCTTGAATGCCTTTTTTGTCCTTTAGGCCGGGGGGGGCGGGGGGGACGGGGATCCTCGGTTCTCCTTGTAAACTCCAATCTGGCAGCGAGAGGAGCCCAGCCTTGGGTTGTGTCAGCCCTGTGGGTCATCTCAGGTTTTTTGTGGGGGACGCACGATGACCCCTGGGATTTGTGGGTACTTTGTGCTGCAGAGTTCAGGGGTCCAAAGGAGGAGACAAAATAATTTATGGGGCAGAACAGAGGGGGCTGAAAGGAAGGACGACCGGAGGGCTTGGTGGGGGAGGGTCAGCCAGGCTACATCCTGGACAGCACCCCAAGTCCAGAGGCTAGACCATCAGGGCCTCTTCCACCCCCAGGAAGAGTCTGATTGGCTTCACTTCTCATTGCACCATCTCCAAACACCTTGGAACAAAACTAGCATATCATTATTATTATTACTGCTATTAAAATAGCAAAAGTCTCACGGGGGGTGGGATGTGAGATGATGAGACCATTTGCTGGAGCTGCCAACCCCTAGAAGTTCTGGAAAGAGGGTTGACTTCCTGGAGGAAAGGCTTGGGCCCAGCGGTCAGGAGAGCTGGTTCCAGTTCCTTCTCTACACCCTCCCCACCCTGCGACTCCTAACAATGAAAAGACTCTCCCTGGGAATGGGGCAGGGGCCCCTCCCTGAGGTGCAGAATAAGTGATAATGGTCAAGTAATTCATCAGCATAAATGGGTGTGAAATCTAAGGAATTGTTAGCATGTTGTATATGTGACATTTCCGTTCAGGGGAAAAGTGGTCACAGTGGAATGCTTATAGGTGTGAGCAGAATTCCATTATAAGGAAGCATTTGCAGGCAGACAAAGATGAGATGAACACAGTTCCTGATGGTGGACCGGCTCATTTTCTAATGAGGAGCATAGACGGTGGTTAAGGGTGTTCACAGCAGAGCACGCGTGGTACCCATCAAGGAGGCTCAAACTGTGGGCTACACCAGCGGTTAAAACTCGTCTGCAGGATGGAATCACCGGGGGCGCTTTAAAAGATGCGAAGCCTACATGACGTAGCAGAGCAGGGCTACCTTCAAGCTGTGCGGGTTCTTGTGAGAGCAAAAGCCCGGAAACCTCAAGGATTACCATGGGAATAGACCACTGCTCCTTGTGGTATGAAATGGCCACAGTGAGGTCTATCACTTTCTTGTGGGCCACGGACAGATGTAAATTACAGGGCCAAAAATGGGAGAACAGCTCTCATGCAGGCTTGTGAGCCCGGCAGCTCTAACATCGTGGAAGTTTTAATTAAAAAACTTGCAGACCTAACCGTTGTAGATTCTTATGAACACAATGCCTTATGTTATTCTAAACTCTCAGAAAATGCAGCTTCTATTATAAAAAAAAATCACTCAGATGCTGATTTAAAGATACCAACAAAACCAAAGCAGCACGATCAAGTCTCTAATATTTAATATAAGCCCAGAAATCAGTGGAACTCAAAAAACAGCAAAGCTCCACCGTTTCCTACTGGTCCTGCCCAGCTGAGTGATGTGTCTTCCTCAAGGTCAGTAACTTCCCACCACTGCATTTGCAGCCAGTGTTCCACTGAAGCAGTCTTCAAGGCTGAGAGTTCAGGAAAACAAAGACAGGCTGAGGGACAGCGCTGAGGGTGCTGATAGTTTATTGGATATAAGCCCTCAAGTGGACCAACAACATACTCTTTTCCTATTGCAAGCAAAATTGTACCTTACACAATAAGGAATTATAAGATAAATTACAGGCCTAAATGTGGCAGTGATCTCCACATGTGTGTAAACACGCAGTCCTGAGAATTTACACGTTTTGAGCACAGCTCCGTGTGATTCCTGTGTGAGCAAGTGTGGATCATGTCTGTGGGATGGGAATTCTCTAATAGGAATTTGGCAAAGTTGTATCTTAAAAAATTCTGGCTTGCTGATCTCTGAATATTGCTTTAACCTGGTCGTGTCTGCCACCAGACGTGAATCAACATCCTGATGCCTTGCTATGAGTAATCCTACCTGTTCTGCTTAATCCCATGAATAATCAATCCAATGTAAATGTGTCTTAATGCCTCTAATAAAGCCCCCGGCTGGGCAACCCACGAGGTCTTTCTCCCCAAGATGGGCGATGGTGGAGGAGACCCGTGGCCGCCGGATTTCTTCCCCCCGCGTGTCTCGGTGTGAGATTCTTACACACATTGGTTACGGTCACTACGGGTTACGGCAGGACCGATCTACCCCACGACACCCAAACACCCAAGGCAGCTGAAGCTGGCCTGAGCTCTGAGTCTTACCATTCCACTCACACTGACTTGACCCCACGACTGGGCAAACCTACTGAAACCTTGCCCAGCCCTCAAATCCAAAACCCCTCCTCCTGCCTGAACACATTCCCTGAGTAAATCCACTATTGACAGCAATGTCAGAATTCAGCAACTACAAGAGATTTTGCAAGACTTGCAGAAGATATTGGAGAGCTCCCATCCAGGACAGAATCTGTGGGCTTAAATAATGCCGAGATCTCCAAGAATGGCTCCCTCCTCAGCCAGAAACTTGAAGGAACTCAGAGCAAGTACGAGGAGGTGCTGAGCATGAGACCACAGAATATCTCGTTGTTTCTTGTTCCCCGAGTACCATCTCTATGTGCTGTAAACGTTAATTACTAATTATTCTGTACCCACCAATTTAAAAGAAGTACGTGTCTCTCCATTTTACTTTTTATCCAGTCCCAGAGATTTCCCCGCTTTGCTTTCTTCTAACCCCGTAACCTACCACCAATGGATTTCTCGTAACCCCCTCTCTTCCTTTGATTCTAATGTATAAAATATGCTGCATAACTGCCATTCTCTGAAGCTCTGTTGAGATATTGTTTCCTCAGTCTGTTGAGATATTGTTTCCTGGCATTTGTCGGTTTGGCTCAAATAAGCTCATAAAAATTCTTACAGCTTTGGATAGGTTTTTTTTTAAATCTTCACCTGAGGACATCTTTTCATTACTTTTTCTAGAGGAAGGGAGAGAGAGAAACATCCACATGAGAGAAAGGCATCGATTGGTTGCCTCCCATTTGTGTGCAGACGGGGAATCCTATGTTCCTGCCCAGGGGATCGAATGCATCCAGACAGGGGCTTGAACCTGCAACTTAGGTACGTACCCTGACTGGGAATGGAACCCCTGACCAAAGTGGAACAGGACTCCAACCGAGCCACGCCAGCCAGGGCTGGATGTTTCTTACACTGACATTAACTCGGCTTAGTTGGCCCACCCGGGACCATCCCATGGATCTGGACGTAGTGCTAGATACTAGCAAGGACCCCTTAGGCCCCACCTGCTAAGTGCTTTGCATTGGGTGAAACTGGGTGAGTTTTTCTTGGAATTCCTGACCTCCTTGTTTTAAAGTAAGAGGCCTTGACTTTATCATCTGAGCTACTCTTAACAAAATAACTGTGTAATTTTGATACATATTGCTAAATCACCTTCCATAGGGGTTTCTGAAATTGAGGGTCCTTATAACTTGGATCAAATTGAATTTTAAATTCTAGTTCTAGAAATAATCAATCTCTCTCTCTCTTTCTCTCTCTCCCCCCACCTCAGAGACAGCCTTCCCACTGGTGATCAGAAACCCCTGAGGCAGCAGCAGACAGTAGCCCACACCTGGCTAATGGCCATAGGGTTCAGTTCTCTGGCCGCAGGCTAAAGACAACATCTTGACCTAAGTTATTTTGTAGTTCCTGAGCCCAAAGGTGGAACCGTTCCCTCGCTACTTTCCCATGAGACTGGACAGAGAAATACTGGGAAAAAATTTCCAAGATGTCCTCAAGACCTGAAGAAATGATTCATTACCCTTACCTCACCTCCAACCAATCAACTCCACCATGACCCTGAACCCCTAACCCACAATGTCTTGTGATTTTGCCCTACAGAATCTGTAACCTACATGCCATTGAAGTGTTCTGGCTTTTCCGCATCAGCTTCCTGTTTTCCTGGGTGGAGACATTCGTAACCAAATAGCCAGTCTTTCTCCCCTGCAGCTCTGAGTGTCTGCTGTTTGGTCCTACTGGTGTCCGGTGGGCAAACTCTTTCTGTTCTCTAACATTTCCTACAACTTTTTAGAAAAAGAGCTTTATTGAGGTATAATTCACAACCATAAACCTCACTTGTTTTAAGTATACAGTTCAATAATTTTTTAATCAACCACTCTGTGGTATAAAAAAAAATGTGATCTTTGTTCCCGTGTTCCTGTCACAAAGCTTGGGAATTGGGAATTTCTTACGTGATAGGAGTGTGTTTTATTATTGTTTGTAACAAGTCCCTACTGAGAGTACCCGAGGTTATGCTAATGAGGTAATTTATGGCAGGTCCCTAGGGAGCTTCAGGATGAGGGCTGGTCTCCAGAAAAGTCAACGGCATGATTAAAAGGTTGGAACTTTGAGCCTCACCCCCTCATCTCACGGGAGGGGAGGAGTAAAGATTGGGTTCCATCAGTCATGCCTACACAGTGCAACCCCACGTTCAAACCCTGGAAAATGAGATTTAGAGAACGTCCTGTTTGGTGGAGTCTGAAGGTTATTACCGGGAAGGGGGTACACCCTGGAAGCTCCGTGTCCCCGGCCCCTATACCTTTCTCTACTCCTCTCTTACTCTGGGCTGTTCCCGAGTTGGATCCTTTATAATAAAACCTGAAACGTAAGTATAATGTAAGTGTAGCATTTTCATTGAGTTCTGTGAGATGTTTTAGAGAATTACAGAACCTGAGGGGCATCGTGAAGGCTCCCCAGTTCCCAGTCCGCTGTAGGCAGAAGTGCAGGGAGCTTGGGGATGCCTGAGACTTGCGGCTGCCATGTGAAGTGGGGCTTGTAGAACTGAGTCCTTAACTTATGGGTCTGTGCTAACTTCGGAATTGAATGGTTGGGAATCCAGTTGATGTCAGAGAATTGGTGTGTGGAAGAAAAGGGGCCGCATATTAACCAACCATCAAGCTCAGGGGAGGCTTGCCTTACAAACTCAGAGGCCTGAAGTAACCGCAAAGGATGATCTAAAATTAAAACATATTAACAAAAAGCAGTTCATGGCAGGTAGTCATGTCCTAGGCCAGTGTTTTTCCCTAACAAAGGTCAATCTTTACCTTAACTCAGCCTGTCTATTGTTTTTTGGCAACTATGATACCAGACCTTTGGAATGTCAAGGTAACTTCCCTTTTTCTCCAAACCCATTGAGCACAAGCTGAGACCACATATCCCCTCATTGTTCTTGTTATGTTAATTGTTGATTGTTAACTATCCCTTACTTACCCATGAAAAAAAGTATGTGTCTCCTGGCTGGTATAGCTCAGTGGATTGAGTGCTGGCCTGTGGACCAAAGGGTCACAGTTCAAGTCCCAGTCAGGGCACATGCCTGGGTTGTGGGCCAGGTCCCCAGTGGGTGTGTGGGAGAGTCAACCACACATTGATGTGTTTTTTTTTTCCCTCTCTTTCTCCCTTCCCCTCTCTCTAAAAGTAAATAAATAAAATCTAAAAAAAAAAAAAAAAGAAGTATGTGTCTATCATTTTACCGTTTATCCAGTCCCAGAGGTTCCCTGACCTCCACCGCCCACCCCTGCTTTGCTTTCTCCTGCCTCCCTAATCTATCACCAGTGGATTTTATGGAACCCCCTTATGGCTCCTCCTTTGATTCCGTTGTTAAAATAAGGTGCGAAACTGCCATTCCCTGGGGCATTTCTCAATCTGTTAAGATGTTGCTTCCTGGCAATTGTCCTCAGTTTGGCTCAAATAAACTCACCAGAAATTCTCTACAGGTCTTGACAGGTGTCAGAACATGCACACCATCGTCATGACCCAGCGTGAAGGATTTCGGTGGGGTGATAAAAAGCTCACACCTTCTAGCTCCTCACCTGCCTGGCTTCTTTGCAGCATCTGACATTGTTGACCATTTTTCATTCCTAAAACTCTCATCTCTTGGTTTCTGGAAACTAAACTTATGCTCTTTATCCTCTCTCTGACTTATCTTCTTAGGTCCTTTGTAGGCTCTGCCTTGTCTTTTTCAATCTTAAATTTTTATCCATATAATCTTTTTCTGGGCTTGTTCTTCAGTGTACTGATAACTTTCAAACAAGATCTTTTCCCTACGCTGAATAACCATGATCCTCATACATTTCCCCACCGATACATCAAACTCAACACACTAAGATGAAACTTCACCTTCTCTGTGCTTTGCGTCCATGTTCTCTGTTCCAGGCCTGCTCTCCCTCGGGTATTGCTGGTCAGTGTGACCCAGACCATGTCCAGACACCTGCTGGAGTTGGTCGTTTCTGGGACTTGCCACCCATTGAAGGCATCAGGATGGGAACAGTCGGTGCCCTGCCAAACAAGAGGGATTGCTTCTTGTAAAAAAAGTTAAAAAGAAAACTCAGATGCAAATGCAGAAGACTTAGTCATGATGGAAGTGCACAGGGAACTGCTCTATGGTAGATAAAAAATTATGTTGGACACTCAGTTATGACACAAAGTCTGAATTATGCTGAACACCCAGATGGTTTTTGATGCGGACACGAGCCTGCAGTGTCCACGGGAGCCTGCAGTGTCCGCGGCATCGTAGCTGAGACACGAGACAAATTCACACGGACTACTGAGTCCTGTAGAGGAAAATAGAAGGCATGGCCACTCTCTCAAGGGGAGAGCGTGCCAACCCTTGCCTTGACAGGCTTTTATTGTCTTCCTGGGCACATTACACGGAGGATGGTTCTCATTTACTATGCACAAGTTCACATCAGGTGGTTACCTTTTACAGATAACAAAGGAGAGGGTGTTGCTAATTTACATCAAGAAAGAAGGATATTTACAAATGTAAAGGGGAAAGTGGTTGAACTAGTTACACTCCATACTTGGGAGGTTTACTTTAGGAAGACTTTAGGAAATTACTTTAGAGATATGCAGTCTCAATCCAGGGTGAGGGAGTTTTAGCAAAAGCAAGTCTCATAGCAGCCTAGGAACAATGCAGGCCTGATTCCCCACGGGAGAACCCATTGTAGGCGTGGGTCTTGTGTCCCTCTCCACTGTCCGAGTGGGAGCTGGGCCCACGCCACGCAGAGAGGTCTCCTGTAGTTTTTCTAGAAGATGTAAGACCAGTGTGGGAACGGGAGGCTTCCCGTTTGCCTACACTTTACTGTAGCTCTAGTGCCTGAACGATTGCCACGTGATCACAGCGCTAAGTACGTCACAGACATTGTGTCATTAACGCTCACAGCAGCCCTGCGGTCTAGGTGCTGTTTGCTCCACTTGGGAGGGGCGAGGAAAGGACAGTTTGGCGTAGAGAGGCTGTCATTTGCCCAAGGACACATAACTAGTGAATTCTAGTGTCAGTTCAAATATAGAAAGGTCTACCTCCAGAACATGAACTCTGGACCATGACAGAGAGCGACACCTTTCTCGCCACGAGGCGGCCTGAAAAGTTATCTAAAAATGCCATTTCTCTCTGAGTTTTTGAGGCTGGGCCAAAAATTCTTTGTAAGCATCCCAAATTTTTTATTCTTCTTTGTTGTAAAACCATGACTCATGTAGTTAGAACTGTTTGGAATTAAATCTTTCTTGTATACTATTAAATACGAAAAGTAAGGCACAGAACACCATAACATCTTTTGTGCAAAACCCTGTGTGTGTCTAAAAATAGACACCTATTTTAGGATATATGCTTTTTTTATCGTGGAATACAGGCTAAAGGGAAGGGGCAAGGTTGGGGAGAATCCTTTCACTCTTCATTTTGTACAGTTCTGTACAGATTAAATTTATAAGTGAATTACGTGGGTGGGGAGATCATGGTCTGTGTTTTTGTTTTTATACCTCCTTGGATCGAAAGATTGAATTAATATTCGTTACTTTAAAAACTATCTTCTAGAAGCTGCTCTTCAAGGTTTTTCTACAAATAGACTTCCAATAAACAGAAAAGGTAAAGAAGGAGAAAACAATTTCATGACTAAATGAATAATTTTGCATATCACCCTCCACCCTAAAATGATTCAGTGTTCCTGGAGTACTCTAAACAAAGATCTTCGTGTTGGGGCCAAACCCGTTTGTATTAGGGGCCACGTCAACATGCTCTGAAACTTCGGAGACCAACGCCGAAAAACAGTGTGACTCAGCGCCTTCTTGTGGACATGGTACCTTTCCTTCCTTTGCACATGTAAAAAGAGATTTCTTGACCCTATTTTCTTAAAAGTGGCCTTGCAACTTTATAAACTTGTTTCACATGCATACTTAATTCCAACTAAATTTAAAAATTTTGAAGATAGAATACTTCATATAAGAAAAATAATGTTTTTTGATTTAAAAAACGGGCACTATCACACCCTTGCTACTCAGCAATGAGACGTTTCGAGAAAGTATAACGTCTGTTCCTTTGTGGCACTGCCAACCCAGGTCTCCTGTACATTATCCTTGACTGGCGGTATTTTTGGTTTACCCAGATAATATGAAAAAAAGTTGCAAACCCACATGAAAGCTGCATAGCCTTCTGGAGCTTGTGGGCAGCAGGCGTATGTCTGGATTGCCCTCTCTGAGGTGCTGCACAGGGCAACGAGCTCAGAAGAGCTCTTATTTGCTTTAAAGCCCTGCTAATGCCATCTTGAAATTCTTCCTAATTTTGAACAAGGAACCCCACATTTTTATTTTGCACCGGGACCCGAAATTATGGAGCTGGTCCTAGAAGGAGTTTGGCTCTTTAGGAACCCCAGTTCTACAGTGTGATGTCTCTTATTCTATGGGGCCTTTTCTCTTGTACCTGTAACTGGCAAGTCCCTGAAAACTTAAAGCTTACATTTACTTATTTGATAAGAGCAGCTTCTGTGTGCTTACCCCTCTGTGTTTCTATTGTATCTTTTGTCCTGGTTATCTTTTACTTTCTTTCAGGAAAACAGTGCTTTTAAAACATACCTTGTTGTTTTCCAGTGGGAGATTCCATTCAGGTACTCAGTCTAATCCTGCTGGAGCAGAAGCCCTGCAGTCTCCCAGCGCTGACCCCTTTTTCTATTGGGAAATCCCTCCAGGTGGCTCCTTCTTCCATGGGGTCACCCACCTTCCTCATCACGGTCCATCCACCCCCCTCCCCCGTGCCCCCCAGCTCCACATCTGGACAACCCTAACTTAGTCTGTGGGGCCAGGAACGACTCTTCCTCTCCTGCATATGGTTAAGACACAGACCCTATCTCCCGGCTCCTTGAGGGATTAGGTCTTTTGATTCTAAAAGGCATTTCTCCTCTCAGAAATCCTCTGCTTTTGCAGACCCAAAGCTGTCTTTTACTACCTCTGTCATGAGCTTTTCAAACATATTTAGACACTGAAAAGATGAACAGCGACCACTTCTTTCTCTTTGCATTCCTCAGTAACAGCTCTGATGCTTCCTCAGGGCAAGGCTGCCTCTGAATCGGCGAGAGTGCTGAGTGCGAGATGAAGGGAACAACGAAGTGAACCGGCGTTAGGGCTCCCCATTTGTCCCGCTGCGCGTCGCTTGTGAGTTGGGCTCGTTGAGACCAGTGCCACAGCTGACTTTCTACTTGCAGAAGCAAATCAACTCAAATTTTAGATGTAAGCCAATTTGAGTTGGATTTCTTACCTTACATTGCGAGGACCCTCAAGTCATCTAAGTTACCAGATGTCAGAACTGGCCTCCACTGAGCGCCAAGACCTATTTATTTGTTGGAAAATAGTAATGGGCAGTCCGTTGGAATGTTTAAAGTATGGCTGTAGGCTTGAGCTTTTGTTTGAAAAGAGAGGAAATTTCTAAAAATTAAGCACTAGAAATACAAAAGCCGATTAGACTTAAGGGGACAACAGAGGAGGAATGAACAGGTTTGACCAGTTGGGGGCTGCCTCGCTCTCCGCTGGGTGTTTCAGGCCCGTGCAGCGCAGCTCAGGGAGGCGGCTGGAATCTCCGGAACCGAACGAAGTGAGTTCATTAAAATGGGGTGGGCTGTACTTCTCTTCTCTGCTATAAACTTGGATAAGCTATCCTTTTCCATTTTATGAGAAGCATCGTCTTAAGCATTAAAGGGGAAAGCATCAGCAAAACATTGCTTTTCTTTGTGTTAAAATCCATGTAAAAGCCCTGGAACATTTTTCTAAGTTGCTCCACTAAAATATCAATTGTCTCTTTCAGAAATTTTTTAGAAGAGAGGATTATTTAAATTTTCCTTCTTTTTTCTTGACATTCTGGATAGCCAACATTGAGTCCTTTTGCATCTTTTAAACATCTGCTGCTCCTTCATTTCTGTCATCTGCTCTAGACTGAGATTTGCTCCCAAATTCTGAAGGGCTCTTCACTCCTGTGTGTTGGTTCGGTGGTTGCTAGCACCTGTCTGAAGAATCTCCTTGGAGACAGACGTTCCATGCCTCAGCCTTTCTTGGTCCCTCTGAGGCCTCATATTTCTTTCTTTCTTTCTTTCTTTCTTTCTTTCTTTCTTTCTTTCTTTCTTTCTTTCTTTCTTTCTTTCTCTCTTTAATGCTGAATACAGATTTAGCCTCATGAACAAGCATTGTAAGAGATGCTGTAACATAGGAACACCCACCAAGTAATCTGCCACCAAGATGAATACCTCAGACACGGCCCATGGCCGCCTCAGCCAGACACCTCGAGGGGTGGCTGGTCCTAGGGGACTGACTGCCAGGGGACCCACCAGGGTGTGTGAGGAAGCAATCACTGCTCCTGCGTCACCGTCACTGTCTGTGTGGTCTCCTCCAAGGTCACACACGGAGGGGGTGGAGGCACTTTCACAATTAGAACATTATTTTTGAGGTTTGTAAGAACCTGGTATACATTTTTTGTGATTATTGATAACAAAATCCACATCAACACGTCACCCTCACACATCTAAGTCCTTCATTTCTCCACCCTCAAGGAGTGAATCCTCATCTCTGCCTCCAATGACCAGACGGCCGGCACGTAGCTGACATTTTCTGGTAAAATAGGCTGTTGCAAATGAGTTGCTGTGGCTTTAATAACAGTTTTTGCTTCAAAGCTGGTGACTGTTTTCTCTGTTTCAATTTTCCAGTTTACAAGGCAGAGAAAACCACAAGGTGGCACTCTTGGCTTATTGTGATCAATTTAATAACGGCTCCGAGGGGGAGCAATTCTGATTGCAAATGGCATTGCTTAAAGTCCAAACAAGTAGATCTTGTTGAACATTTAGGATAACGAATAAAGGCCTATATATGAGGGATTTGTTCTGAAAGAACCTTCCCCCAAAAGTTCTCTTTGTCTTAAGATTAGTGAAATTATAAAAGCAACCACTATATTCAGTGAAGATTTCACCTAAAAGAACCAATCCAATGACACTCACGTGTCACTTGCATGGGATATTAAGGTTACAATTGTCATTATGCTCTTTTTTAAAAGAATGAGTCATAAAGTAGTGTCCCTTCCAGCAGCTGGGCAGCATTCTGCAGAACACTCTGACTGACAGCCGGAAACAGTCTGCAGTGACTTGCTCACCAGTGTCACTGGCATCCAAGTGGAATGTGCCCCCTGACAGTGGGCCCAGTCCAGAGATGGCAAGACCCCAGAGAGGTGGCCATGGCCTCGGGAAGCCAGATGGTTTGGGCCAAGCCCTGGGGTTTGCACCCTGACTTACAGCGGCACAGGATGTGTGCTTGGTCACGGAGAGACCTCAGATGTACACAGGCTCCTGTGGTTGGCCAAGCACATCCCCTCACAGAGATCAGTCTCCCTAGGGTATATCTGGTGAAATAGAGAAGCATGAAGCTCAACCTAGGCAGAGCCTGAACTCACATCCAAACTACCATCTTTCTACACATACACACACTAACACAAAGAGAGACATAGACACAGACACACACAGAAGCACACACAAACACACATTCACTGTAGAAATATAAGAAGATAAACTATAACCTAGGTATCAGCTGGGGTCTCCCTCCTTGAGAACATGGGGACATTTTCTGGAACCTTGAGAACTTGTGCAAGTCCCAACTCCTGGACTAATTGTTTTTATTTGTTTCTTCTTCTTCATAATTCTCTGACTGCTCTGTGTTCTTGGAGGCTGACCTTTATAGGGCCCTTGCCTTCTGGCTCCTTGGTTGGGTTTGACCAATAGAAGCAACTGCAGCTGGCCTCACCCTGATGACTCTTTGAGACACCGCTCCACCACAGGGTGTGCAAGCGCCCCACCGTTGGCAACTATACCTGGTATATCCTCGGGCATCTGCTGAGCCTCAGACCCAGCACTGGCAATGAGTTTGAACCCATATTGATCTCACGAACCTCACTGGTGACTCACTGAGAGCCTACCTCTTGCAACTCCAGCACTGCCAGAGGCTCTTTCAGTGACTGAGCCTTGCAGGCAGGTGGCAGGCAGAGACAGGCAGAGGTAGATCTTGTGGTGTCTTGGGACTTTTGCTGACCTGGCCCTGGGCCCAGTGCTGTTAATAGCCAGCGTGGTGTGTAGCTTGTTCCTTCCCATGCACACCCAGGCCCAGCAGAGGCAGCCACTGACTGTGGATCACTTTGTAACATCAAACAAGTCGGTTAGTCACAGGCAGCATCCGACACTGGCCTGCACCGGAGTCCCTCCAGAAGCCCAGAACAAACACACCCAGTGGCCTGTTTCAGAGCAGGATCCAATTAACTTCACAGCAGCGTATTCAAAGAGATATCTCAGAACATACCAGACCCTCCTGGGACAAATTCTGCTCTGAGTGGTCAGTACCTGCACAGCAGCTCGTATGCTGTGGTTGGGTTGATCCCCACAGTCAACCAGCCTGCAAGTTGACCCTACACACAAATGGGCCAGTAGCCATCAAGACTCGGTCACAAAAAGAGGCCCACATAACTCACACAAGGGACAGTCTTGGAGCACCCAGCTCAGATGATCAAAGAGACTGCGCTGTTAGGTTCCACAGGACACATACTATATAAGGCCACCCTACCAAGACTGGGAGTCAGAGCAGATCTACCTAATACATAGAAACAAACACAAAGAGGCAGCCAAAACGGGGAGGCAAAAAACATATCCTAAATGAAAGAATATATCAAAACCCCAGAAAAAGAACTAAATGAAGTAGAGATAAGCAATCTATCAGATACAAAGTTCCAAAGAATGGTTATAAGGATGCTCAAGGAATTTAGTGAGAATTACAGTAACATGAAAAAGGAAATGGGAACCAATAAAAAAGAACCAGTCAGAAGTGAAGAATCCAATATCTGAAGTGAAGAATACACTAGAAGGAATAAACAATAGGTTGAATGAAGCAGAAGATCAAAGCAATTTGGAAGACAAGATAGAAGAACATATCTAATCAGAGCAGCAAAAAAAAAAAAAGTTAAAAAAAATGAGGGTAGTTTAAGAGACCTTTGGGACAACATTAAGTGTACCAACATTCACATCATAGGGGTGCCATATAGAGAAGAAAGCAAGCAAGGAATCAAACCTATTTGAAAAAATAATGACTGAAAACTTGCCAAACCTGGTGAAAGAAAATAACACACAAGTCCATGAAGCACAAAGAGCCCAAAGCAAGAGGAATCCAGAGAGGTCCATATCAAGACACATCAAAATTAAAATTGCAAAGGTTAAAGACAAAGCAAGAATCTTAAAAGCAGCAAGAGAAAGACAAAGGGGCTCCCATAAGGCTCCAATCAACTCGCAGCTGATTTCTCAACAGAAACATTTCAGGCCAGGTGGGATTGACATGAATTAGTCAAAGTGATAAAAAGCAAGGACCTATAACCAAGACTACTCTACCCAGCAAGGCTATCACTTAAAGTTGCAGGACAAATAAATACCTTTTCAGACAAGAAAAAGCTAAAGGAGTTCATTAGCACCAAAGCAGTATTATAAGAAAAAGTTAAAGGGGCTTCTTTAAGGAAAAGAAGGAACCTCCCCCCCAGAAGAACATAGTTAAAAGAATAAAATGGCAATAAATACGTACCTGTCAATAATCACTTTCAATGTAAATGGCTTAAATGACCCAATGAAAAGACATGGGTTAGCTGAGTCAGTAAGAAAATAAGAATCATGTACATGCTGTCTATAAGGGTCACACCTCAGAATGAAAGGTACACACTGACTAAAAGTAAAAGGATAGAAAAAGTTATTTCATGCAAATGTGAAGGGAAAGAAGCTGGAGTAGCAGTACTTATATCTGACAAAATAGACTAAAATAAAGACTATAGTTAGAAACAAAGGAGGACACTACCTGATGATAAAGGAAGCAAGCCAACAAGAGGAAATAACCCTTGTAAACTTTTATGCAACCAACACAGGAGCACCTAAATATGTAAAGCAAATCTTGATGGACATAAAGGGAGAGACTGACAGTAATAGTTGGGGATTTTACACCCCATTGACGTTGATGGATAGATTTTCCTGACAGAAAATCAACAAGTCTATTCAATAAATGGTGTTGGGAAAATCGGACAGATACATCCAAAAAATGAAACTAGACTACCTTCTTATACCACACACATGAATATACTCAAAGTGGATTAAAGATTTACATGTTATACATGAAACCATAAAAATCCTAGACAAAAACATAGGCAGTAAAATCTTGGACATTTCTCATAACAGTATTTTTTCTGATATGTCTCCTTGGGCAAGGGAAACAAAAGAAAAAATAAACAAGTGACACTACAGCAAACTAGTAAGTTTTTGCACAACAGCGGAAACCAACAAAATGAAAAGATAATCCACTGAGTGCTAGAACATATTTGTCAATAATACATCTGACAAGGGGTTAATATCCAAAATTTATAAAGAATTTACAAAATCTCAACACCACAACAAATCATCCAATTGAAAAAAATTGGCAAAGGACCTCAGCAGACACTTCTCCAAGGAGGACATAAAGATGGCTAATAGACATATGAAAAGATGCTCAACATCACTAATCATCGGAGAAGAGCATATTAAAATCAGAATGAGTAACACCTTTCATAAGTACTGCTACTCCAGCTTCTTTCCTCTTTGCCCACTTCTCCCACACTTGCCAGAATGGCGATCATCAATAAATCAAGAAACAGCAAGTGCTGGCGAGGATGTGGAGAAAAGGGAACCCTTATGCACTGTTGGTGGGAATGCAGACTGGTGCAGCCACTGTGGAAAGCAGTATGGAGTTACCTCAAAAAATTAAAAATGAAATTGCCTTATGACCTGGCTATCTCACTTCTGGGAATATATGCAAAGAAACCCAAAACACTAATTCTAAAGACTATATGCACCCCCATGCTCATTGCAGCATTATTTACAATAGCCAAGATTTGGAAACAGCCCAAGCATCAACAGATGAGTGGGAAAATGTCTTGATACATTTACACAATAGAATACTACTCAGCCATAAAAAAGAAGGAAATCTCACCTTCTGTGACAGCATGGACGGACCTGAAGAATATTATAAGTCAGTCAGAGAAAGACAAGCAGCATATATTTCACTTACATGTGGAACCTAATGAACAAAACAAACTAACAGAACATCTAATGAACAAAATAAACTCATAGCTGTCAGAGGGAAGGGGGCGTGGGAGACTGAAGAGGGTAAAGAGGGGATAAATGGTGATGGAAGGAGACTTGACTTGGGGTGGTGAACATACGATACAATATACAATGTGTTATAGAATTGTATACCTGAAACCTATATGATTGTGTTAACGAGTGCCACCCCAATAAATTCAATTTAAAAAAAGAAACACCTGCAGGAAGTCAGAGAGTGGAAATAGAAAGAGGAAGAGATATATATTTCCTCTGCCCTTTCTTGTGCTGCCATGGCTCTGCATCCTACAGTCTGGGAAGACAGTCTGTCTCCAAGGTTGCAAGCCCTCTGTGCATTCAGGCGATACAGTTTTCTCCCTCTGCCCCAAGCACTAAGGGCTCCACTCAATTGCTGGTCCCTGAGGGCTTCTCTGTCTCTTGCTTTTTTCTGCAACTTCGCCCCCTTCTCCCAATTAAACTCCTTTCAGTTGAACCCTTGAAGGATATCTTCTTTTCCCGTTATTATCCTGACTGATATATAGGCCTTCCCAAAGATTTCTTTGAACTTCAGAAAGTCTTTTGGTCACATGTTTATTGCTGTCCAGGCATTCCCGCTTCTTTCTTTCATAGATCTAAACAAGAAACGGCCACTTTACTGGTTTCTAAACAAAGCAAAAATTAAAAAAAAAACCTCATTGATGGGTATAGTAGAGTTTACTGGAACATTGGGCATCATGGGAAGTGGTCATATCCCATGCCATATAGTCAACAACTCAAAAGTCCTTATTAGACACATATATCTGAGTGGTGTGGACCACAGAAGCTAGAGTCAACCCTATGAGCCAAACTGCAGCTCTACCGCGTCCTAGCTACTGTGTGATCTTGGGGAAGTTGCCTAATTTTTCTAGGCCTCCTTCCTTCCTTCCTTCCTTCCTTTCTCCCTTCCTTCCTCTCTTCTTTCTCTTCCATCCCCCTTTCTCTTTTGTCATCAGGGTGGTCATAGCTCCTACCACCCAGGGTTGTGTGGACTAAAGAAGTTAGTATATACAAAATTCTCAAATGTCTGGCCATGATAAGGATACCATTTATTAGCTATCATTAATTATATATTATTATCACTAGACATTCTCCAAAATCCTTCTCAGCTGAGTTTTTTAGTTCTTCTCAGGTCCTTTGTCAACTTGGCACCCTATTTTGTTCCGACTTTCCTGTTTCTTTCTCTTTCTTTTCACTTGTTTTCTCCATGGCCACTCCTAGAGTGGATGGGTGGGTGGAGGAGGACAGATATTTTCTATCAGGGCCTTGTCTATATGAGCAATTTGAATCACTCAGAATTAGTGTGTCGGGCCCATACTGGCCAACCATTCTCCTGCAATTCCATGTCAGAAACACTGCACCGTGGAGGTGATCCAGTTGCCAAACTGCCTTTCTTGAACTAGGGCCAGGCCCCAAGGCCCCATTGGCATGAAGTCTCCCAAGCTCTTCAGGGCACCAACTCAACCAATGTAGAAGATTGAAGAGTGCCTCCAAAAAGAGAAACAGGGGCCAGGACCCATAGGGACCCTGGGGCTCCATACAAGCCCTGGTTTGGGCTCAGGGCACCGCACCTGGAAGATCCTGCCAACCCCGTCAGTCCCAGGCACTAAAGGATGACTTAGAAGATTTTGAGAATGTCACCAGACTGCTGGACTGGTCTTCTCCTCACCTACTTCCTTCTGGATTGCCCGGGAGTCTTCTCCCTCTAGAAAGCAGAGAAATCAGATGCTATGCAGTCTCACTCCCAGGCTTCTGTGGCCCTGCCAATCAAGGTATAGATGAAGAGACCTTCTAACTAGCATGACCTACTCTGTTTATAAGGCACTTACAATGATAAACTTCTGACAATAACAAATGAGGAAAAGTAAGAAGAGAAAAGTTACCCATAATTCCATGACCAAGAGATATTTCCTGGCCATCTTTAGGCATGTGGAGCACTGCCAGCTTAAACCAATGGAGGGACCTCTAAAGGCACAGATATTGAAACATGTTTGTAGTGTGTAGTCAGGACTCCAGTTAAAATTGAAGTGAGATCAACAGCAAATCGTTTTTAGTATAAATGTGACTCATTAACTTGTATCTTATATTGGCAATTGTGTTTAAACTAATATTTCCAGGAGGTACTTATATAGCCATGAACACGGCCAACTGAGCCTTTTGTTAATATCACACCCCAAACTTCTTCAAACTCCATATGCTTCTCATTATACTCCATAACATTTGCATTTTCGAACCCTCCAACCTCCTGCCCCTCAGAATAGTCTGTCAGACACACCATTTGTTGTCCCCTTCGATTCTATTTTTGGAATGGCTTCCCTTTGGCCAGGGCCATGATGGCAGCTGCAAGAGCTGATGTCTGTGCTTCTGTGACTAAAACACCTTCACAAGCGAGCGAGCTCCAGGGTCGTCCCCGCGCCACTCCGAATTCCTCACTCACAGCCGAGCCCTGCTGCCTGAGAGGTGGAGGGCCCCCTCTCCTGGATCAGCTGGTACTGGATTGAGAGCTCGTCACAAAGAACTGTAGGTGTAACAAAGGAGGAGGAATGATTTATAGCAGTTACTATTAAAATTTGCTTCTTTAGGATATGTCATCAGATAGCATTAAAGGCGTAATAAAAGCAAAGTTCTATATTCCTGCCTTGTGCTAGGTTGCAAGCAAGGAGGATTCAAATGTACTACATTTTGCTGTATATAATGCACACCCGTGTTTTTGGCTCAAACTTTCAGGAAAAAAAAACTTATTTAAATTTTTAATTCAATTATTTATTTACTTATATTTAGAAACAAAACCAATTATCATATTCCAGGGTATTATTTAGCATACAGATATCTTTATTGCTTTCTAAAGTTACACTTTTAATGCATAAGCATAAATAAAATAATTTAAAATATTTACATAGATATGGAATTAGTGCTACCATGTACAATGTGCATCACTAATTTTACCCAAAATGTTTGGGCAAAAAATTGTGCATTCTACAAGGCAAAATATGGTGTATTCTGCTTTAAAGGAGCTAATGCATTGAGACACAGGCTCAAGTGATTAGTTTCATATACGAACCCTAATATTTTTGCATACTCACTATATGCTGTCACTCTGCTAAGCAACTTAGCCTATTTTAGCCCAGCTTCCCAGCCACCCCATGAAGTGGGTTGCTGGGAAAACAAACAAGAACAGAGAGAACCAAGAGATTACCAGTAACTAAATGACTTTTGCAAATGTGAAGTTTTATTTCTTTGTTCCCAAGTCACCCAAATCATAGATTATGTAAACCAATTTCAAATACAAACTAAATGGAAACTCAAGGGAAAGGGGGACATGTGCTCTACTTGCTGGCTGTTTGGTGACCGACCCTGCTCCTCTTTGCCACCTGTGGCAGCTCCAGTGGACCCCCAAGTCTCTGCAGCCTGCCCGTAGCATCTGAGACCATGCCGGCACTCGCCTCCAATGGCCAGGACCAGCGGTGCCAGTGTAAGGTTTTGAGATGAGGACAGAAGAAAAGGGCCAGTCCGGAGTCAGAAAGGCAGGTAGCCACTGAAACTTGCTTCATAAGAGGTGAAATATTTGGCCCTAACTCAAGTCCATGGTAAGCAATTTTTACCCTGTCTGCCTTAAAGGAGCCTTATTTTTTCCCAGGAAGTAACTCAGGCATGGAGAAACTGGCTCACATAATGTAACTCACATTATATTAAAATACTTTCAACTCAGGAAAGGCTTTAGGTCAGAGAGTTGTCAAATGATGAGCCCACCCATATGCCCCCTTGTTGTGGATGGTAATGTTTACATCACAAGCCTGAGCAATAAAATAGGGGTAGAGACTCTGCCTTCAGTCCTTGGTCTCCCTCAAAGCCCATGGCAGTGCCAGGACATGTGGCTCAAATTTAATACATCAATATATCTTGGCTGAATTTATCAAGGCATAAACACCAACTCATCACAGTGTGTCCTATGTTAAGAGGGGAATCAAAGACACCAGCGTAGAGGATGCATTCTATTTTCCTGGTTGGCAGAGAGTGAGATTTTCCGTTTATACTCTCCCTTCACACTCTCCCCTCCCCCAGCACCTGCCATCTGTTCTGGGCTATCATCGTTCACGCAGGGTTACCCCTGGTGAGCCATGTGAGGCCGTGTTTTGTCATGAACTATAAGTAGCAATGATCCAAAGGACAGGCTGGTGATGAATTTATTCATCCCCTTCTTCTTCCCTGAGCAATACTGTAAGGACGCACGGTGCTTAGAGAGCTGAAGAACACCCAAAAGAAGTGCTTGCTAGAAACCAGTGTGAAAATGCTTCCTTAACATGAGCTCACATCACTCTTTCAACCAGCTTACGGTCTTCACTCACAAAAGAAAAAAACCACACATGTCATTCATGACATGTTATTGAGTAGCCTCTGTGGGCAAGTAATGGTGGGGGGCACAGGATGAATAAAACACAGACATTTGCCCACGGAATTTAGAAAACAGTGTGGAAAATAAAACATGGAATTATAATACAAGCAGGAAGTGATAAATTGTAGAAAGAACGATACACGTAAGTGACATGGGAGTTCTTCCAAGAAACTAATTTCCTGTGTTTGAGAGGCGGGGAGGGAAATGCCTTGAAGGCATTTGAGCCAGCCCTTGCACAAGGGTAGCATTTAGTCAGGTACATTGAGGACCTGGCAGGGAACAGCAGAAGCAGAGGTATGAAGGTAGGGAATTGCATGGACATGTTCAGGAAATAACGAGTGAGTAATTTGGTTTCACCAGCACAAGGATACAGAGGCATAAGGGATAAAGCTTACATGCCTCTTAGATCAGGAAATATGTTCAATTACAGGCTATAAATATAGACTTCCTCCATGCACATGTTTTCATGCATACCCGTGACATTACAGCTGTGTTGGAAGCAGTCCGAACCAATGTGTGGCCTCCCATGAGTCAGATGTGTGAACTGACCACTGGGTGCTCCTATATGGAAGCCAGAGGGCAAGGGTGCTTACTGATGACTTTTGGGGCACAGAACAGGATGGAGAAGGGTGGAGCAACATCTGTCGGAGCACATATAAGATGTCTAGCACAGCAGATATTGCTGCCCAATTTGACAGATGAGCAAACTGAGGCATAGAGAGACTACATTGTGTAAGTTCATGTAAGCTGTCAAATACCACGGCCAGGATTGGAACCCAGGTTCATGTGACTCCATAGCTGGTACTCTCAAATACTATTAGCCTAAACATCATTGCAGAAATGTTCATGTTCCATTTCACAACGTAGATGTTCAGTTTAATTATCACTTCACCACATTTCAGCAGCGAACCTTTGGATCATGGTGGCAGGTTCCAGAGCATTGCAAGATGTTATTGCAACATCACAGCCTGAGTGCCAAGTTTGCCAAGGAGAAAAGAGAACTCTGACAGGTGCTGAGCATCTGTAAAAATAGTGAAGGGTCTAAGTAATGGAGAATTAAGAAAGAAATAACATTATGAATAATAATAGTTAGCATTCTAATAAGTGCTGGTCAATGGTGAAATGCTTTATGATAATGATCTCCTTTCACAGCAGCTGAATTGGGTGGATGTTATTAACATCACCCATGACACAAAGAGGTTAATTAAATTGCCTAAGATCGCAGAGCTAAGAGAATGGCAGAATCAGCCTTCAAACCTAGACATTTCCGAACTCAGGTCTGTGCACTGAACCCCCACAAACCATCCACGTGGAAGATATCAAGCACCAGCAGGGAAAAGACAAACCCACCAATACAGGTGTCTCCCCTTATCTGTGATTTCACTTTCAAAGTTTTAGTTACTCAAGGTCAACCGTCGTCCAAAACGTTAAATGGAAAATTCCAGAAATTAGAAATCCATACATTTTCAATCTAACCCCATTCTGAGAAGCACGATGAAAGCCCATGCGCTGCTTCCCAAGAGATGGATCTTTGTCCGGAGTCCGCACACCGTGTACAGTCGGCCACCCCTCAGTCACCAGTAGCCCTCTTGGTTATCAGATCAACTGCCCTAGGATCACCACACTTGTGCTCAAGTCAGCCTGTTTTATTTACTAATGGCCCCAAAGGGCAAGAGCAGAGATGCTGGTAGTTTGACGTGCCAAGGGCAAGCCATAAAGGGCTCCTTATGCGTCGTCAGAAGGTCGGCAGCAGCCTAACGCTGCACCAGGACACCCTGTCGTTCGCCTCACTCACCCCGTCACGCAGGCCCTGAGTCGCCTCACAGCACCCCAGGAGGGGTGAGCCCAGTAATATAAGATATGCTGAGAGAGTGTGATCACGTTCACTTAAATTTTATTACACTATAGTTATAATTATTTTATTGTATCATTAGTTGTTGTTGTTAATCTCTTCCTGTGCCTAATTTATAAGTTAAAATTTGTCATAGGCATGTACATACAGAAAACATGGTATATACAGGGTTGGGTGCAATCCGTGACTTCAGGCATCCACTGGGGGCCCTGAAATGTATTCCTTGTGGATTAAGGAAGGACTGCTGTTCAAAAGAAGACTCTTTAGGATTTTGGGGGCCTGTGTTTACTGGAAAATCATGCAGCCTGGGGCTATCTAGAGATGACTTCTTCCGAGATAATCATTCATCATTGCTGTCTAGTCAAAGTTTGCTTCTTTCAAACTTGCCTTCACAAAGTGTCCCCTACAGTCCCCGTACCAGGACATCATTGTTAGAACCCTGGCCATCTCTCTACCCCCCTGCCTTCCTGGCGTCCTCCTTCCTCTCATGCCCAAACACCAGTAATTCTCTCCCTGTCACTTTTTGGCTGGCAACAAAAGGATCAGGTTGCTTGGAGCAGGAATTTCAAGTGTACACGTAGACACTCTTCTTAAATAACATTTTCTCCCAGTGGATTCAAGACATTTTAATTTGGAAAAATTCATCTCTTATGGCGTCTCTCTGTTGTGGACAGGGACAGTTGGCATTGTTTGGGGCCTGTGGCACATTAGCTCATTGAATTTCCATAGATAACCTGATGGGACAATACAATTATTATCTCCAATTGGCAGTTAAGAAAACAGATTCAGAGAAGTTAATTTATCTCTCTTCTCCTGGTTAGGTCTGTCTTGGAAGCAGGCAGAACCCATGCTGTTCAATCCCAGGTTGAGTTAGGGCTCGTTGCCGGTTTGCTAGCACCCTGTGGAGACCCACGATGCTGAATGTTAACATAAATGTATCTACTCGTAGTCCTAGTTCTTCGGAACATTGCAAAAAGCATGGAGCCTCATTCAATCATGTTTAAAAAGTCTGGAGGCTTAGAATCCATCTTCCAAAAGCGCCATATTGTATGAGGCAGGAAACCTGGCCCCTGTCACTTGCAGGCGTAAGCAGCATGGTGTCCAAGCTGCCGTGTTCCCAAGTCACATTACTTAGACCAGTTGCCACGGACAGGCAGTGATTTGTGACTCCTGAACAACACCTTAAATAACAAGATCCACTGAGACATGTGGTTCAGATTCATTTTTTAAAAAAACGTGTGTATGCTTAACAAATGGGCCTATTTTTGGCACCACCTTCCCCAAGGAAACCAAATCGTTAAGCATTGCCTTTCCGCTGGCATTAGGTAATGATTCTTTGATAAAGTGAAGGGAATGTGCCATCCCCACTCCCATCTCCCCCCACCCCCCCAAAATTGTGAGACTACAATACTTTGTTATGAATTTGGGCAGAAAAAACACATCTATTCAAATAAATATACTGATTTGCATACTCAGAAAGAATAATTAAGAGGAACCCCTTTAGAATAGAAATAACAACCTTCCATTTATGAAATTCTCTTCCATGTGAAGTCTAAATAACACTGTCTTAGCGCCTTATCTGATTGATTATTCCCTTAGTATAAGTTCCTAGAAGTGGAGCTGCTGTGTCAGAGGGAAAGGGCTGTAATACGCTTTGCCTCATTGTCCTCTAGCAAGGTGCCTCCAGCACTGCAGACGAATCCCAGTATCCCCCCCTCCCACTCAGATGTCTTTTTGATGTTACCACTGAAAAGTATGTTCAAGTTCTTCTCAGTCTGAGTTTCTTTGCTCCTTGCATTTGTGTTGCACAACATCTAGCCCCGCCCCCTAACTCTCTGATCTCATTTCAGCTCTAGGCAAGCTCTCCACCCCTTGCATTTCCCCCAGTGTCTCCCATCACACAGCCTTTGCACGTGGCGTTCCCTCTTCTTGGAGTCTTTCTCCCCAGGCTTTGCCTGGTGTACTTACACTGGTCCTCCAGCTATCTGTTGAACCATCTCTTTCTCAGGAATGCCAGCTGTTTCCCCTAACTAGATCAGACAGCCATGAAGGTTCCTTCAAAGCGCCCCTTTCTGTTGAAGTTTAATCTATCATGCAATTCACTTGTTAAGGTTGCATCTCCCCGAATAAATTGTAGCTCCATGAACTCATGAATTTTTTGTTATTCGTTGTATTCTCAGCCTAAAGGCTAGGATTTGCTAGACATCGAACAAATAATGTTTGAATAAATAAATCAGTGAATATTGAGAAATAAACAGAACTTGACTTCAAGTTGCTATTGACACAGAAAGAAATGCAAAAATAATTGGTAATCAATGTAATAAATATGCTGCAATAGAAATCAACACATTTCAGTTCAGAAAAGAGGGGCAAGGGACTAACATTACCTGGAGCAATCCAAGGAGGCATCATGGGTGAGGTCACCTGAGCTGAGATGTGAAGGGTATGCTGCTAATAAACAGTCAGGGGCAGTTGGGGTGAGCACCTGAGACGGGAGGAAGCAGAGCCTGGACACGGAGAGAAAGCACAGAACAGAATGCATAGGCACTGAGAAATTTTCTGAGTGCAGTGCATGGGGACACTGAAAACTGAGAGGCTGGGAGAGGCCGCTAACACTTTATTGTGTAGTTTGCACAGGCAGAGAAGACAGCAGTAGAACCTGCGTGTTTAAAGATTGCACTTGCACGGTGGAGAAAGCATTGAGGTGGAAGGGCATCAAGACAGGAAGCAGAGAGATGGTGAAGAGGCTGTTGAAATTGCCCATGAAGTTAACTTTGGGCTGGAACCAGGGAAGAAGCTATGGGGTTGGAGAAGAAAAGGCCAGGACAGGATAGGAAACAGAATTTGCGGGTTCCCTTGTTTAAGGGAAAATGACATGAAAGATACATATAAAGCTTTTTCCTTTCTTCCGCAGCCCCACCACTCCCCCACGCCTCTCAACTTGTGATAGTATTTTTTTATTTGTTATTTAAAGCTTTCTCAGCTAAGAAAAACTAAATTCTACATGTTAGAATAAATTTTATCCCTCATCTTCAGATTGTGAAGAGCCAGTTTTAAATGCAAATGTAAGCATTTAATTCATAAGCAGAGTCACCGAAATCACACAGTTTGAATTTCATGGTTTATGCGGAGGGTGCCCCAACCTGCCAGAAGACAAATGCAAGTCAGAGTCAGGAAGGCTGGGAGAAGGAGAAGGGGCTCCTGGAGGCACAAGATGCTCTCAGGAGCCCAGATACTTTGCAGATTGCAGAAGCCCCCTGGAGCCCAGGGGCTTCGTCCTAGATGTGGGGCGAGTGTTTGCTTGGATCTGATGGCTGCTGGGTCCCCCCTCCCACCAGCCCTGTCAGGATGGGATCTGGGGACATCAAAGCAGGTGCTTACCCCGGCCTGTAGTCCCAACCTCTGCCAGACAGGTAACTCCCAGGGATCTTACACGTCAGCAACAGGAGGTGCTCATACTGGATGGCACAGTCAGGAAGCCGCTCTCACCAACAGGCCACCTACAGCTATTCAACCCCCAGCCACACCAAAGCCTCCAGCCTGAGACAGGCAAACAGCCAACATGCCCACCCCGCACCGCACCTCCCAATCCCAGGTGCCACGGGGTGCATGTGACTGCCCCCCACTCTCCCTCTCTATAACCACGTTCTTATTGCTGCCGTCACCCCCACATGTACTCCCTTCACCCCACTCTTGCTTCTACTCTCATGCCAGGTCCCACTGGGGGGTGGGAGCTCTCCTCACTCCACCTGGGCTTTGACAACCTACCCTGAGCCACCCACTGCACGGACACCCTCCTAATGCAGCTCGGGTGCTAATGCCCTGAGCCCCCTGCTCTTCCACATGCTGCTCTCCTCCCTCCACTTGAGCTCTGAGTCCCCAGCTCATGCTGCCCCGGGTTGTGAACTCCACAACAGGCTACCCCTCCACACGGACAACCTCCTCCCTGGGCTTGAGAGCCTGCACTCTCACCTGCGTTGTCCAATAGGCAATCGAAGGAGGAACAAAGACCACCAAGCTAGCCTGTGTGTCATTTAAGGGGGTAGAGCGGGAGACAAAAGGTGGGCGCAAGCAGCTCCTCCTGCCGTAAAGCAGTCATGAGTCTAACTTTTTCCTTCCCAGTTTATCAAAGACATTCTTCTTCTATGAACCGAACTGAAATGGAGCTAAGAGCAGTGGCCATCGTCAGCCAGCGCAATGAGTCAGAGGGAGTTCTATTGTACTGCGAACATTTCCCCACCCAAAATGAGCCAAGTTGAGGGCCTTGTACTGCCATTCAGAGCATTCCTCTGGGGTCACGCTGACCCGTGAAGAAAGCAAGCACTACCTCAGTGGGTCCCTAGACAAGGTGTTTTGTTGGTTGGTTTTGATTTATTTTTTTCCCGGAAGACTGTCTATAGTCTGTTATTCAGGGAGAATAAGCTAAATTTCATTAAAGTTGACTGATCAGTGAGTCCCTGAGTAGACTTCTCACCTTCCAAAGATTCTTTCATTTAGAGCCGAGTTCCGTCTTTAACTACTTGCTGCCAGTCTGACTCACTACATGCATTCTTGATATTAATGCCTATTCCCCTTCCCTGACTACTTTTATTGCACTCGCTCTCCAGCCCAGTCTTGGATTTCCTTCCTAACCCAATGACAAATTCTGGGATCCCATCCCGGGGACCAGGAATGCCCTCTCTCCAGAGTACTCGGCAGTCTTCGTGGCTCCTACGTCCTCTGTCAGAGCCCGGAGTTCACACGGAGAAACAGTGGTGTGTGTGTAGAGTGTGAGTGCACAGCACCGGCCAACAGTCAACTCCCTCTTCTCGTTACTGTTCCCTGACTCACTTTCTGCCTGAACAGTCACTTATTTGTCAAACCCTGGACATGAGTTTGGGAGAGAAAGAAGATGCTTAGATGTAGAAGCAACCCAGTGGCCTCTTCTATCATTTCTCCTGTCAGAGGAGATCTTCTGCTTAGCACTGGGCCACAGTTGACGTTCCTTATGTATTTGGTATAACCCAAGGGCCAACCAGATTCTGAGAATTTATGTCAGGGAACTCAAACTGACTGTCCTCGGCTGAATCCAAACCCGTATCCAGTTTATATTCATCCAGAACAGTGTTTAAAAAGTGAGTACGAATGCCTGCAGCCAGGGCATGCCCTCCAGCCTGCCAGCACTGTCTCGGAGCAGCCACCACACACGCCTTGCCTGTCGCGGGGCCCTTGGTGCAGACCCCAGCAGACTGTTCTCATGACGTCCACTGCTGAAAATAATGACTATCCTTCCCCCACACATATTTTCCTTTACTTCTCATTATGGGACCTTGTTACCAATCCCTGTTATTTTAAAAGGTCTTACAAAGTTTTCTTCCCAAGCTCTCCATCTGCCTTTGATAATACATTCTTTTTACTATTCACTGAACCACAAAATCCAATTGTTTTGGAGCCTGGCCCTGTGCACAGTTTTTGTGGAGAAAGCACCAGACTGAATCATGGGCCCTGGTCTTATTCTGGACTCTGCCCCTGAGAAGCTGTGTGCTGTTGGGCATGTCACCTTGGAACTCCGGCCACCGCTTCCTCATCCCAAAGTGAAGAGATAGAAGTAGATGATCTTGGATTTCTTTCAACAGTCAAATGTTACATTTTTGTGATTTTTTTTTGTCACAATCCAAATAGAAAAAAATGGCAGGGCAAAAGCAGCATTCATTTCATTCATTCAACAATAATTAGTGAAGACATGTAGGTGCTGGGGATACGGCAGCCAGTTAGGCACTCAGGTCACTGCCTCTGTTAGAGGGAGACAGTAAGAAAATAAACAAAAAATGTCAGATTATGATCATTCTTATAATGGGAAGCCTGACACAGAGTGAATAGTGACAAACAAGGCCAGGGAGGGCATCTCGAAGGAGCTGACATTTGAGCTATGACCTGAGTGAGAAGCAGCAGCAAGCCCCACAAGGAACATTCCAGGCAGAGGGACCAGCAGGTGCAGAGGCCACGAGGGATGTCTGATGAGCAAAAGTCAGGCCAGTGTGTCTGAAGTGTTCTGGGCGAGGTGGTAGAAGGTACAAGAAGAGGTGAGAGAAAGACACAGAGGTCAGGTCATAAAGGGCTGTGTGGACTCTGATAACGGAAGTCGCCGAAGCATTGTAAGCAGGGAAGTGGCATACTGTTAATGTGGCTACTAAGTGGGGTGTGAGTGGAAGCAGTCAGGGGAGACCAGTTAGGAGCTACTGCAGCAGTCCAGGGCAGTGGAGTTGGAGAAAGCAACAGGTGTGGTTACATTTTGGAAGCTGACCCAGCAAGATTTGCTGATAGATTGAAAGGAGGGTGGGTGGGGTGGGGAGCAGAAACACCTACAACAGGAAAGAGCACTTACCTGATACCACATCAGTTTTGGGTTTTTGGATTGAGGAACTGAATGGATGCTGTGTCACAAGTGCTGGTGTTAACCGGCCCTCAACTCATAAGCATTAAACCCAATGCTTCCAATCTCCTCACATATCCCTGTTCACCTTACAGTTAGCGCAGCTTTGTTCTTTCATTCAGCACAGATGTACGGGTGACCTACTACATGTTACTTTTAAAGTAACATGACCATTTGTTTAATTTTAGTATGGTTGTTTTAAACAGCTTAAATTGGAACCTACTTAATCAGTGATCTAAGCTACTGATGAAATAAATCTTTTTTTTTTTTTTAGCATTGGCAGGCTATTAACAACAAATGAAGATAATTTAGCTTCATGACAACCGTGAACACATAGTTTGGGCGCTCAATCTGTAATATCCTAGACATTCACAGGAGATCGCCAGGGCAAGGCTCGGGCGTGTCGTGTCCTTGTCTCTGTACAGCTGCACCGCTCAGCTTCTCTCAATTGCAAATCTCATTTGAGAAAAGGCACCCATTCAAGGACCCCTCTGGTGTCTCTCCTAGTGTCTGTAAGTTGGAGACTCATTCAGTCTGGTCAGCTCCTTAGAAAGAATTGCCCTCATTGCTGCTCTTCGGGATACGGGTGTTAAGTATGCTCCGCACAGTTTCTAAACATCCAAACCTGCTACTGAGGTCCCCACTTAATAAACATCTAGTCGTAGAGACTTTTGCTAATAAATTAAGTAAGTCCCTTTATAACTAAGGCAAAAGAAGAGCAAAGCCTGTTTACCTGGCTTGAAGGAAAAACAAAGTGAAACCTTGACCAACACCTGACCATTATTGGCTCTAAAACTCACACATTTGTTATTTTATTCCACCCATGTATACTGGCTTACTAAGTGTATAAATATTTCTGCTCCCTGGGGGTTATCACTTTAAGAATCTTCAGATAAACAAGTACAAAGTCATTCATTGAACTTGCTTGGCTCACAACCAAATGGCAAAAGCCTCCTCTAGACTTTGAACATTTTCAACTGCCATTTACAGATATTGCTGCTCATTTCCATCTGAGCAAGGGTGGAAGCCCAAGCTCATGTCCCAGGTTCACTCCCAGCACCGGCCACTTGAGTGACCGCAGGTACACTAGCAAGTCATCTACTTTTATAGCTCGAGTGACTCACCAAACTTCCTCACACCCTACATCTCACCCTGCAGTGCTCCCAAGATGATAGCTGTTATACCAGGGTGAGGAGGTATCAGGTAATGCTTTTTCCTGTTGTAGGGGATTCTGCTGAGGCCTAAAGAAGAGGGGGAAAGGCACTGCCAGAGTCAGCAGCGGGAGCCAGCCACGCCCCACAGGGTTGATGGAGGAACACCAATCCAAGAACCAGCAATGCAATTCTGCTTCCCCACTGTCCCCCGCACCCCCTCCCAGGCATTATAAGAAGGTAGTCTCTTCTCCTCAGACTCCGGACAGGAAGGGAGTCTTGCCACTCTCTCTGTCTGTTTAAATAGATCTTCTCCAGGCTGACCCGGGGAAAGGAGAATTGAGAGAGATGGCAGGCTGAGAGGGGTCAGTAGAGGAGCCCCCTAGACACCCACTACTTGGCATAAATATCCCCTAAAGGGAGGGCAACATGGAAGGTCACTGGTGGGACTGACTGTCTTTCTGGTAGACCTCCCAGGAGAGAGCTACCTGCTGGGCGAGGGATTGCTGCTCCCTCTGCCTGGATTACCCCTCTCCACTAGGCTCCTTCTTGTCATTCATTAATCAGTTCAAATGTCATCTCCTCAGAGAGACCTTTGCCTTCTGGATCTCATGCTCCAGAGCAAGAATATTCATTCAATTGGGGTGGGGGTAGGGGGAGGGGAATGGAGGATCAGGAAGCGCACCTAGGTATTCCTTTTATCGCCCCAGAGGTGGTCCTCAATAGCCTCAGTTTTGAGGCCTAGAAAAGACAAGTAGAATATAGAGCTTCCTCTAGGATGTCTGGGAAGTAGGAGGGTAGAGAGTGACTAGGATAAAGGAAGTACTTAATGATATTTCAATTACACAGTTCAAATACTTAA
Organism: Micronycteris hirsuta; assembly: GCA_004026765.1. Classification (NCBI taxonomy): domain Eukaryota; kingdom Metazoa; phylum Chordata; class Mammalia; order Chiroptera; family Phyllostomidae; genus Micronycteris; species Micronycteris hirsuta. Next base: position 155,424 of record PVJI01001930.1, read on the forward strand.
ATACTAAAGAAAGAGGAGAAGATTATTTGGCAGTTCACAGGTAAGAACATCTCCACTCCCACTGCCAGTGGTTTTGTATACTGGAACAGGAAGGTCCTACCAGATGGTAAAATTTTTTTCTTATTACCAAGAAACTGAAATCAATTTTACCATGACAAAAATACTTCTTGAAGCTTGATATTTTGCTTAAATAAGTGAAACATCTAGTATTTTTCATCTGACTCTTTACAAACACTCCAGGGTTAAAATTTGCACTTTAAAGGTAGGCTTTTCAGATCCAACTTCCAGGTGACGACAGCCTTGTGCTTCTGCAATTTTAATGTTGTCATTAATTTAAAAAATCAGACAAGTCCTACCAAAAAAGATCTTTTCCATAAACTTTTTCACCTCTCAACTGTATACATACAACTCTATGTACATGTTGATATTTTTTTAAAGATTTTATTTATTTATTTTTAGAGAGAAAGGAAGGGAGAGGGAGAAACATTGATATGTGAGAGAAACATCGGTTGCCTCTCACATGCTCCGAACTAGGGACCTAAATCACAACCAGGCACATGCCCTGACCAGGAATTGAACTGGTGAACTTTCAGTTTATGGGGTGACACCCAACCCACTGAGCCACACCAGTCAGGGCTACATTGTGGCAGTGATTTCCACACGCGTGTTAACACGTAGTCATGAGAATTTACGTGTTTTGAGCGCAGCTCCGTGTAATTCCCGTGTAGGCAAGTGTGGCTCATGTCTGTGGAATGGCAATTCTCTAATAGGAATTTGGCAAGGATATATCTTAAAAAATTCTGGCTTGCTGAGCCCTGCATATTATATTAACCTGGTCCTGTCTGCCACCGGACCTGAATTTACATCCTAATGCCCTGCTAATGAGTAAAACTGTCCCTGTTCTGCTTAATCCCATGAATAATCAATCCAATGTAAATATGTCCTAAAGCCTCTAATAAAAACCCTGGCTAACCTACCCACGCAGCCTTTTCCTGAGATGGAGGAATTGGTCACGTGGCCCTGGACTCTCTTTCCCCGTGTGTCTCGGTATGAGATTCATTCACGCATAGAGTTGCGGTCACCCACGGGTATCGGTAGGTACGAAACCCCCACGACACTACATGTTGGTATTTTTTAATATCCTGTCACTCCCATCATGTCCTTATTGCATTCCTCAAATGTTAGTCAAATTCACGGCATGATTTCTATGGACTACTTAAAATGGTTTGGATATCACTTAAATTGTTTTGAGTTAAAGGCAGGAGAGCATGCTCAACATATAAAAATTGTGTGTGTGTAAAAGTTTTTATATTAATAGGTTCTCTATGTATGTGTAAATATAAATTTGAAAATAATGCATATCAAGTTGTTCAAATGTGAACCTTTCAAATGGACTTTTTCATAGAGTCCAATATGTTGTTTACCTTACATATATTCTTTTGTGTAGACTAAAAGGTAACCATTAATGCTTGTAAAAAAGAGCAGGCGTTAGTCAGTTGCATGAGATACTTAGAAGAAATCATTGGAGTTAAGACTATCGAGTATGCCCACTTAAGTTTTTCAATGACTGGTTTCTTGGTTTGGCCCTTCTTAATACACATTAATTCAAAATTTAGTTGTTTTTTATTTAAAGATTTTATTTATTTATTTTTAGAGAGAGGGGAAGGGAGGGAGAAAGAGAGGGAGAAACAGCAATGTATGGTTGCCTCTCACATGGCCCTCACTGGGAACCTGGCCTGCAACCCAGGCATGTGCCCTGACTGGGAATCGAACCGGGACCCCTTGGTTCCCAGCCCGCGCTCAATCTGCTGAGCTACACCAGCCAAGGCTCAAAATTTAGTTTTTATTGTGAGTGCGACAGTTATTTGCTGGGTAGGCTATTATTTTGATGCTGGAATTTAGAGTTTATTTGTAATTCAAGGGAGGGCAAAAGATTTGGACAGTACACACATAACTAATTTAATACATATTTAGAATCTACCACATTCTTTAAAAGCATGCTTAAGCTCATTGCAGGTGAGTGGGGAAAGTGCTGAGTACCGCCCTTTTGTTAGGTGCATGACAGCCACACAAGCATTTGCAAACAACAAGTCTGTCTGACATTCCACAGGTTCGATTCTATGAAGCATTTTCTCAGTCACAGGCCTGATTAAATCCTACCCCATCTTGTGCTTCCTTAGCCCTTTTGCTCTGTTTTCTCTCTTTACACAGTATTGAGCACCATCTGGTATATGGTTGGTATGTAGTTGTTTACTGCTTATTGCTTCTCTCCCCTGCATGTCTTCCAGGAGAGCAGATACTTTTGCCTGTCCTGTTCATTGCTTCCCCTGCTCCTAGGATAGTGCCTGGCATGCAGCAGTGTAGACGGCCAGTAAAGAGTTGTTGAATTCAAGAGAGAAAGGATGAGCATGGGCTTTATTACCAGAGATAGACTCAAAACCAACTTACCCCTCTTACTGGGTGTGACCTGAAAACATTCTTATTTATGAATGGGAAAGTTTATTTGTTTGATCACAAAAAGAGATACATGTTCATTATGAAATATCCAGGTAATATAGAAAAGTATGGAAAATGGTAAAAAAATAACCCAAACCCCCAAAGTTGTTAACATTTTTAGTATACAGCCTCTAACCTCTGACCTTAGTTTCCATGCATGAGAAATTGTGAGCGGAACAGCCATTTTGCAGAACTGCCGTGGAGATTACTTATCTAGATGAAAGACAAGCATATATTTACCTTCAGCCACATAGGAAATACTTTATAATTTTAAGACATGTTCAAAAATATAACTCCAGTTTCAAAGTTTTACAGGAATTAATATTGCAGAAAAATAGTCACTATCAGAGATCCCATCCCAAGAAATAACAGCTAATGCTGCTGATAATATTAAGATATGTTCAGCTAACATTTTAAGTGTATGTGTGTGCCAGGCTTTGCATTAAGCATTGTTTTCAGGTTCTTCTCATTTAAAAGCCTTACAATAACAACGGTGTGCAGCAGTTACTATTATTATCCCCATTTTACAGATGAGGAGACAGGTTTAACGAGATTAGGCAGTGATTTGTCCAGTCACAGGGCTAGAAAGTAAGGAATCCAAAATACAATCCCTGGATCTGACTGCAGAGTCCTCATTCATTGGGCATTTAGAATAACATCCAGTGTGAATGTGCTATAGAAGTGTGGGGGTTACATCCATTCTAGAAGGATGCAAAATAGGAATAATGTCCAGAGGATCAGGAGGATATGGATTGTCATCAATAAGCGTAAACGTTCTGTTCTCTTTTGCTATAAATTTGCAATAGGATTAATCAATCAGCTGGCTTTCATTAATATGAATCTGCCCATTAAATCCTAGTGATCACCACTAGGTAAACTCATGAAAATACCATTCCTCGGACTCTGAAGTTCAGTTTCAGACCCTGCACTCAAAGTGACTTTATTTTTTTTTTAATTTTTAAAGATTTTAGAGAGGGGGAGGGAGGGAGAAGAGGGAGAGAAATATCAATGTGTGGCCGCCTCTCATGCATCCCACACTGGGGACCTGGCCCACAACCCAGGTATATGCCCTAGACTGGGAATCAAATCAGCGACCCTTTGATTCGCAGGCCTGCACTCACTCCACTGAGCCACACCAGGCAGGGCCAGAGTGACTTTATTAAGAAAAACGTACACACTGTGGCCAAGACAAAGCAGTTGCCCTGTCTCAGTGAAAGTATTAGTGGCAATGATACCACTTCCCATATTGTCTAGCTGGTTGGTTTTTGTTATCTGAGTGAAAGCAAGAAAAGTGATTGGAAAATAGGTAGCTATGGTCAAAAAACATTTTTATGCAGTGTTTAAAATTGAATTCCTGGTATGTCAGTTCCCCCTTAGCAGTCTAATGGAAGGATCCTTTGGGCCTGCAGAGGTCATATTGATGACCTGCCTGGTTAGAAGCAGGAGCATCCCAGGAGAGCTTCAAACATATCCTCCTCTGCCTCCCATGCACCCTCAGGCCCCTCAGCTCACATCCTATTGATTGCCTCCAGCTTTCCAAGATTCTAGAATCCTTATTTCTGACATCAGTCCAGGACCCTGCCTTCAATTCTTCAGGGCTCTCTTTGCTTGAATGCTTGCTATTCATGTTCTTAAGCTTGGGCTACACATCTCACTGTACATAAACACGGAAATTTGACTCTATTTTTTTTTGACATAGCACACCCACGAGGAAGAAATGTAGCTGGAAGAAATAAAAGAACTTTGATGTGAGACTGACTTGGACTGTAATTCGAGTCCCAGATTGACTAGCCGTGTAAGAGTGACCTAGTCTTGAAAACCAATTTTTTCCTGCATGCTTACTGGAACTGAACGAAATGATGAATCAGCACGGGTCTATGGCAATGCTGAGACAGCTTAGGCCCTCAATAATCTTAGCCTGTTTGTCAGAGCTTCCTGCATGAGTCTGTAGACCAGGGGCCAGCAGCTGATTTCAGTGAAGGATCGGAGGATAAAGAGTTTTTCTGTGCAGACTCTGTCACAACTACTCACTCGCACCATGAAAGAGCATTGGCTGTGCAAATTTGGACCAGGGTTGTACAAGGATACTGCTGTGGCGGATTCCGGCCCGCAGAATCCGCCGTGGGGTGGACTTGGGCCTGAAGCATCAATGATTCACACACAAAGACACATTATGAGATGAAGCCAGGGTCACGGGCATTTTCTCCCATTATTATAGGGAAAAAAGCCTCGTGGCTTGCCCAGCCAGGGTTTTTATTAGGGGCACTAGCAATTAACATAGGATTGACTATTCATGGGATTAAGCAGAACAGGTAGGGTTACTCATAGCAAGGCATTGGGATGTAAATTAAGATCCGGTGGCAGACAGGACCAAGTGAAGGCAATATTCAGAGATCAGCAAGCCGGAATTTTTTAAGATACACCTTTGCCAAATTAATTCCCATCCCACAGACATGATCCACACTTGCTCACACAGGAGTCACACGGAGCTGTGCTCAAAACGTGTAGATTCTCAGGACTGTGTTTACACACGTGTGGAA